>CM077158.1:58536576-58813592 GCA_039583875.1 Platanthera guangdongensis
GACAAATGTGAGGTGTGTGCGCAAACCAAAATCACTAGAACACCTTTTAAGTCGGTTTCTAGAAGCACACAACTTCTGGAATTGATAGATTCAGACCTTTGTGATTTCCCAGGAGTCATATCACTAGAGGGGGAAAGAAGTACTTAATTACCTACATAGACGATTTTTCGAGATATTGTCATGTGTATTTGTTGAGATCGAAAGATAAGGCATTTGAGACTTTTCAAATCTTTAAGTCTCGTGTGGGAAAATCAGTTGAACCTTAAAATCAAGAGACTCAGAAGTGATCGAGGAGGGGAATACACTGCAACTGAGTTTAAGGAATTTTGTGCCTCTGAGGGCATAATCCTTGAAACCACAGCTCCCTACTCACCCAGTCTAATGGCGTTGCCGAGCGTAAGAATAGAACTTTAACAAGATGTTGAAATCTATGCTCCTAACAGCTGGCATGCCCAACTCCTCTCTGGGGAGAAGCAGTTCTTACTGCAAATCACATTCTGAATAGAGTGCCTCACTCAAACTACGTTTCTATCCCGTATGAGTTGTGACATGGTTATCCCTGTAGATATGATACTCTAAGACTTGGGGCTGTATCGCGTATGTGCGTTTACAAGACCTAAGAGACCTAAGGTGGGACCTAGAACGACAACATGTGTTTATCTAGGTAGTGCAGAAGATAGTGCAGCTGACAGGTTTCTTGATCTATCCACTAATACAGTGATAGAGTCTAGAGATGCTATTTTCTTTGAACATAAATTTATCAAGATCTGGCTTTTAACCGTCCACGGGTCTACTGACGTGATTGCAGAATCTACTGTAGAAACCTAAAGCTGGGCCCTCTAGCACTGCTCCCCAACCTCTAGAGGTGGAACCTGTTCCTGTTAGAACGTCTACAAGAGATAGTCCCTAAGATTTTGGTGATAATTTCGTCACCTACCACTTAGAGGACGATCCATTCTCCTATCAGGAAGCAATGAAAGATCTAGAATGCGTTAATGTGGGCAGAAGCCATCGACGATGAGATGAACTCGCTGCTACAAAATAACACTTGACATTTAGTTGACCTGCCGAAAGGAGCTAAAGTCTTAGGGATGCAAGTGGGTACTGAAGAAGAATTGCACAGTGAAGGGTCCTATAGCCAGATATAAAGCACGTCTAGTAGCTAAGGTTATAAACAACAGGGGGGAATTGACTATTTTGACGTCTATTCACCTGTGTGTCACCTATCCACTATTAGGATTCTTCTTGCCATAGCTTCTATCGAGAACTTTATAGTTCATCAGATGGATGTAAAGACAGCCTTCTTAAATGGAGAGCTTAATGAAGAGATCTATATGGCACAACCTGAAGGTTATGTACATAAGGATCTAAGAGACAAAGTGTGCAAGCTCGATAAATCGATCTAATGGGCTTAAACAGGCACCTAAGATGGCACATTAAATTTGATCAAGTGGTAAAGAGCGTTGGATTTCAGTCCAGTCTCTCAGACAAATGCTCTACTACCGCTCGATGGCGAGTCAAACAGTCATCATATGCCTATATGTGGATGACATGTTGATTCTGGGTTCAGATCTTGCTGCAGTGAGGGATGTCAAATCCACTCTCGCAGAAGCTTTTTGACATGAAGGACCTTGGTCCTGTGGATACCCTATTAGGTATGAAAGTCAGAGTTGGACAAGGGTAGAGTCATCCTTAGCCAGACTCATTATATAGAGCAACTACTTTCTACTTGGAATACAAAGACTGTAGGCCTGTTGAGACACCGTTTGATCATAATGTTAAGTTGAGTCCTAATGAAGAGACCAGCATAGATCAATTAAAATATTCTAAAATAATTTGGTAGTCTCATGTACGCCACAAGTTGTACAAGACCAGACATTGCCTTCACGGTTGGCATGCTGAGTCGATTTACAGTAGTCCAGGCAAAGAACATTGGATGCCCTAGATAGGCTGATGAGATACCTGAGAGGTACTAAAGATCATGCCTTGTGCTATACTGGTTATCCTCCTACTGTGGATGGATTCTCTGATGCCTCGTGGTGTTCAGAAGTTGGGAAAGCAAGTCTACCAGTGGATCTATTTTCACTTTGGTGGAGCTGCTATCACTTGGAAATCCAAAAGCCAGACGTGTATAGCCTTGTCGTCCATGGAAGCCGAGTTGTTTGCCTTAGCTTTAGCTGGTGAAGAGGCAGATTGGATCAGGAATCTGATTTTAGACATACCCTTGTCTAAGTTACAAGTCACTCGTTGAGCCTGTATTGTGATAATCAAGCAGCAGCTCAAGTTGTAAAGAATGCTCTCTATAACACTAAGAGGAGACATGTACGACTGAGACATGCTTTGTTAAATTATCTAAAAGAACAGGAATTTCACTTTGGTCGATGTGCGTTCGAAGGATAATCTGGCTGATCCATTGACGAAAGGAATGCCCAAAGACCGGTTAATCAAAATAGTGGGGGAAATGAGACTAAAGACGATTTAGCTCAGTCTTAGTTCAAGGTTAGGCGATTCAGTTCAACTTTAGTCCAATTGTTTTGATTTTCAAATTTCCTTTGTCAAAGCAAGCATGTTTTGCTCCGTGATGCTCCTGGTTGCTGAGTTTCGGATCTGGGGCTGCTGATCTAGGAGGAGCACTGGTAGACGGGATCCTGATCATGATGATCTTCTAGATACTGACAGTTAGAGTATTGTTAGACCTTATTGTTGGTATCTCTGTTTCAGAGCACTGTTTAGCTCTTTATTTTCTTCACCTGTTTTGTTTGGACTTCTGTTGCTCTCTGTTTGATTTGGGAACGCTAGGCGTTTAGGGCCTGTGCCCTGATTGTATCTGAGACATGATGTGATGCGGCTGAACTCTTGTTCTGTTTATGCATGCATACTAATTCTTGTGTTAAGTCTAATAATGTTTTAACAGGTGCCGGACACGGTTGTGAATGATTCACTTTTGGGCTGAACACTTCACAAACACACCCCCTTTTCCGACTTCGGGTTCACAGCGGACATAGGAGGAGATTGTTAGTGATATTTAGTTTATGTCCGCTCGTGTCGGGTCCGACTCGGAACGGGTTTATTGGGTTCGTGTCGCTCTAGGGCTTGGCTCTACGCTGGAGATACTAATATAATCCCTATTCCAAAACTTGATAAGGTTATTGCGGACTATCTTTAGCAACCCACCCTCACACAGTTATCTAACAAAACCTCTTCCTCACCACAAAAGCATGAAGAAGAATTGATGAAAGTGTTCGCCTCTAAGCCCTCTCCCACGTTTCCGGACTCAAATCGACAAACGAAGCTTCAAAGTTCCAACAATGGCGGATCTATATTGTCTTTCTCCTTCGCTACTTCCCCACTCACGAGTCGTAAAAGTCAAGATGGACTTGGGTAAAAAGAGGGAAAAATCCCCTCGGCTCTATATAAGGTTCACGGGCGACAGATCTGGGGCATTAGATCGATTCCCAAGAAGATCAATTCCTTAGAAACACGCTCTGGTTCGCATTATGGTGTTTACGCAGAACCCGACGCACAAGACGGTATCGTCGCGTCTTCCAAACGGTCACGATGATATCGTCGCGACTTCCGAAAGGTTACAACGATATCGTAGTGACTTCCAAGGGGTCACGACGACATCGTCATGTCTTCCGTATGGACCACGCCGATACACCATTGCCTGGCGATAAAGCTATCGTCGTCGGCGATAACTCCAGGCACGCACAGACACAAGGTAGAAATTTTGAGGTGTTACAGTCCACCCCTCCCCGGTTGGCCTTCGTTGACCGGGTTTCGTCACCCACTCCATCGCCCAGTCCTTTTTTCCGCCTAATCGCCGTCGTCTGATCATTATCACGAGATCTCCACCGTCTGATGTACAAGTAACCACCGATGTAACCACCCATTATGGGTGGGTCCAAATAGTCGAAATAATATCAGCATGCTCTTTGTAAAATATTATGAAAATGCACGTCACGAACTATATTAAATTGGTCTGTGAGTACTAAATATGGTAGTTATGGTATGCAGATAACCATGTATCACCATAACCACCCAGGAAGCATATAAATATGACTTTAGTCTCTCTTCATTCATACCTTTTTCCTCCTGACCATCTCCTCCTACATACCCGAGCTCTCCAAGATCTCCTTCGCCTCCTTCGTAGATATTCGAGCGTCTTGACGATAATTTGAGGCCACTGTTCCACTACGTGCAAAGCATCCTGAAGAATCTGCAGCAGGGGCGGATCTTGAGGGGGGATGAGGGACACTGACCCCTCCCCCCATTATTTTTCCAAAATGGTTAGTGTATTTGGATTTCTCGCATCAATACAATGAATTTTGACAACTTATACGCCAAAAATGGTGGCCAGATGAGGGGGAAAACAACTCTGATAAGATGAATACGTTCAATTTTTTTGAAGGAAGTTGATGTCTGGCCTCTCATGCTACAATTTTTAGAACTCAGAGACACATTCAAAAAAAAAATTTGTGCACCCCAATTATTAATTTTCTAGATCCTCCACTGCTCTACAGTCTGCATTTGACATTTACCATGAGTACAACATCCAAAACCCACCAGTCGACCGTAAGAATTCTCTGCTCCATCCCCCGTCCACAAAGCAGAAGATTGCCAAGACTCTAGAGCGCACAAGCCCTCTACTGCAGGCAAAGACAAATGCTTAGCTTCGTGAGCGGTGGCCTGTCACCTTCCGAATATATTTCTCTCTCTCCCCTCTGAAGTTGTAACGAGGAGCGGCATGTCGCCCTTGAATTCTCCTGAGAGCGTTGTATACAAACAATAAATAGTGAAGTTTGGTCGGCAAAGCCCGTTCGTATGATTTTTCACCTCTTTCTAAGGTTTTCCACGTAAAAAACCCTCTTGTTCACTGTCTCTTTTCTTTGTGACTATTTGTACGACGCTCGTCACTCCCAGGCTAAGGCAACACAACTTAGACTGGTCTCTAGGAGCCTTGAGTGAGCCACAATATTTTGACGTCATTTATGTGAAAGGAGTTCCCAACATTCCCCAAAAAATTTAGAAGATGGTATCCTCAACACAACAATACTGCAAAAAAGTGACCCTGACAAGAAGAAGCACCGCACAACCCAAGAATCAGTCCGCGAAGGATGCGCCAACCCCAGTCCTTCCCACTCCCTCATCAACGCACCACTGTAAGAAGAGATAGTGGTCACACCTGAGAACACACTTGCAGGGTGCGTTGTCTGAATGGAGAGCAGTAGGAGGAAATGCTCACTCTTTTAAGAAACTTGGGAGCAGCCCAGGCTCCTACAACACCCCCCACACTTATAAACATACCTCTTCTGCCTCTATATCATGCCCCATAAAATGACCAGGAAGAAGACTTTGAGTTCTCATAAGAAGCTAGTATTACGCACCCCGCCCGTCTGGCTAGGGCCGTCAAACTAGCCTTTAGCATCACCACCAAAGAGTGTACGACCCCAAGAACTTCACTAGGAGGTTAACAAGAGAAGAAGTAAGAGAATTGATTGCTGAAGAAACCACCAGGTGGGCCGTTTAGCCACGTGCATCCACCACCTCATCCGCAATGGTTCACCTCTTGTGCCCTGAGGTATGACAGAGGAACTCCTGTAAGAAGCACTCAATAGACGCGACTTCTCAAGGTTTCACGCTGTCCACGATTTCTTCTTCAATTCCCTAGCATGTGGGGAGAGGATGACTCCTTCCTTGAGCTTCCAGATGATAGAGAGCCTAGGGGATGACTCCTAGCTCTTGGAGGCCTAAAAGGCGAAAAATGGCGGACAAAACTAAAATCGCGAACCTACTGCTAATAAGAGGAAGTCGACATTTATATGACGGAGCCGAAAAATGGCCTTCGCACGAGTAGGCACATGATCAATGGTCCATTGAAAAGAAAAAACTACTAATCATGCGACAAGGAACCTGACTGGTGGGGAAAATGGTGGTTTTGAGAGGAAAAGTTTTGCTTTGTACGACCAGTGGTCATGTAATTAATACTCGTGGGTACACACATACGTTTCTCATGTCATTTTTGTAATGAGTTGTGCACGACCAATGATCGTGCATAGAGAAAAGGGCCATTAATCGTGCGAAGAAATTCGCACGAGGACTGGCCTATCTTGCCAATTGTCATAAAACTCAAATGACTGCGCACGACCAGTGGTGGTGCACAGATATGGACAATGATCGTGTGAAAAGAAAAACGTACTAATACTAACCTACTCCATGAAAAATAGCAGAGATGTACGAGAAAATTACCACACACACTAGTACCTACAAAAAACACCTCCAACACATAACAAAAACATCACACAGTCCAAACATATAATCATCACATCATACACAAAAAAGAGAAGGGAGGAAGGCCCCCACAACATTAAATTAAAACAAATTGTCTAACTAGCCTAAGCACGCTCAATAGACTCACATTGGCACCTTCGTCGCTTCCGTCCGCTTCTTTTCACGCCCCTCCGTTCGCCTTCACCATGGTCGTTGCAATTTGTACACACACAACAATCTCCATTCTCCTCTCGCTTCGACTCTAGATTTCAGGTACTGGGGGGAGGCAAATGATGGGGACTTCCCCAATTTATAAGAATTTCATGCTACAACAGTCGGAATTCCTGTGTCCCCCGCCACTTTAGTGGGGAGTTATGAGAAAAAACGCCACACGCCCGATCCACGTGCGATCCGCGCGTGAACCACTGCACACGCAATCCCCCTGCGTGATCCACCGCAACCACCTCGTCCGCAATGGTTCACCAATTGTGCCTGAGGTTTGGTTGAGGAACTCCTGTAAGAAACTCCCAATGGACCCGTCTTCTCATGGTTTCGCTTTGTCCACGACTTCTTCTTCAATTCCCCAGCTTGCAGGTAGAGGACTCCTTCTCTTCCTTGAGCTTCCAAATGATGAGAGAGCCTAAGGGATGACTCATAGCTCTTGGAGACCTAAAAGAGGCGAAAAATGGTGGAGTGAACGAAAAATCACGAACTTACTGCTAAGAAAACGAAGTCGACTATTTATATACGAAGCAGAAAAATGGCCATCGCACGAGTAGGCACACGATCAGTGGTCGTGTGTAAAGTAAAAGACGATTAATCGTGCAACAAGAAACCTGGGTTGTGAGAAAAATGGTGGTTTTGAGAGGAAAAGTTTCGCTTTGTACGACCAGTGGTCATGTAATTAATACTCGTGGGTACACACACGTGTATCTCATGCCATTTTTGTAATAAGTTGTGCATAACAAGTGATCGTGCATAAAGAGAAGGGCCATTAATTGGGCAAGAAGAAATTTGCACGAGGACTGGCCATTAGTCGTGCGACAAGGAACCTGTCCATCTCACGTGTAACCCTCTGTGTCTCCACAAACTGCTAGGTATGCACCAGGAGAGGCGGCGTCGGCGGACGCCGAATCAGGGCTTACAGGAGCGACGGGATCGACACTTCGGGAAACAGCTTCTGTCAGTTTTGGGTTCTCGCCCTAACTCATGCATCTCCAAGCCCTATTGCAACAAATATATATCTATAGTATATTAAAAAGAAATATGGTGGCCTGCAAATAGCGTGTGTTCAAAAATCAAACAATTAATATTGTGCGTTCAATCTGACTTGATTTTTCATTCACCGTCCGATCAACTTCATCGTTTCCTATAACTAATAGATATCCTAACCTTGATCCCGCAGTCTACCCCGCACTCAAAAAAAAATAATTGGTGATTTCAGCCGGCCAATATCGCGTTCTTCATCCAAAGCTGTCGTTGACCTACATGGTTCGCCATCCCACCTCCGCCGCCGATGACAATAACGGACCACCTTCCTCTTTCCGCCAGTCGCCGCTCAGAAGAAAGCTTCCCAAATCGCCTGTGAGAATACCTTCTTCTTCTCTCCCCCCCCATCTCATATATGGCTCTCTCAATTTGTACTTCTTTCTACTACTCCTTTCTTGAGTTCTATTACGATTTAGGGATCTCTGTCTTCTGATTTCTACTTCTTTATTTCGGGTTTTAAAAAATGTTCTTGAGAATCTTCTCAACATTCTAACTTAAATTTCATCTTAGGATTTAGGTCCTCCGATTTTCATTTTGATAAAGAATAAGTTTTATTTAGGGTTTTAAGCCATTTTAATTTCGTTTGATTAAGGGTTTTCCATCTTAAATTTCTGTTTAGGGTTTTGGGCCCTTCAATTTTTTTTTTGATAGCCATGTTGCTAAACACAAAATCCATTTCATTATAGCTTTCATTTTTAAATTTCCGTCTTTGATTGTTAAAATTGAAAACGTTTTAACTTCATGTTACAGATTTCACTCCGTTTTTTGTATAAGACCCTACTGATATTTTACATTTACATATTACCACATTTTTACTCCGTTTTTAGAATTAGATCCTACGGATATTTTTTAAATTCTCCAAAGCAGAGTATTGCAAGTGAAGAAATTTCAAATCTATAGATTGACTCTTGAAAACATGATAAAATTTTAGGAAATAACATCGAGTGTTCTTTGATTTTGTTTGGGATTTGCACTTCAAATTTATATAAAAACGATAAAATACCTGCTCAACTCTTTAAATTATCTATACTCCTCTGCATATACAAAATTTTGTAGGAAATAGTCAAGATTTAGAGGGGAGATTCCTGTAATTTAAGTAATAAAAATCCCCAAATTTTATTGGGGAGATTCCCCAATATCATTATTTTTACATAGATATAAATGTATTTATTACCCTAATAAAACAACTGCGAAAAGAAAGATTTTATACAAAATCGAAAGGGGTATAATACATTGGGGATCTACAGTCCTATGCACTATTCCATAATTCCTTAAATGATAAAAATCTCCACAATAACAGGAATCTCTAAAACAATGGTAAAGTTAGGATAAGTTAGGAATATATCATTATTGGAAATTTCTAAAATAATGATAAAGTTAGGAATCCATTTTTTTGAAAACCTGTAATAATGACAATTGGGGAGATTTCATTCCATTATTACGAATCTCTATAATATGTTTTACAAATTTCAAAAGCCAAAGTATTCAATCCATTCCTAAGTTTGCATAGAATCTCCAATGTAAATAGATTCCTAATTAGAGATTTTTACCCAAATTGGGGAGATTCCTAGAATAGTCTAAATCTGCAAGCCTAAGTTAGGAATCTCTATAACAAATAGAGATTCATGTAATTATGCAAAACTTATATTTCATTAGAGATTCCATGGAGATTTCTATACCATTATTTTTATACCATGGTGGGTGGGGGGGGGGGGGGGGGGGGTGCATATTGTTTGTTTAACATTATTTTTTTTACCAATGGGGGGGAGGGGGTTACCCCCCAATAAATGTTGCTTCCCCGCCGAATGCTCCCAACCAAAATGTCGCCCCCACGATAAATGTCACCCATATGACAAATGCCCGCCCCACGACAAATGTGGCCATACGATAAATGTACCATGCAACACAAATGACGACCGCACGATAAATGTCGCCCCCATGACAAATGTCCCCCCCCCCCCCCCCCCCCCCCGACCACCCGAATGTTCCTCATAACAAATGTCGCCCCCCACGACAAATGTCGTCTCCACGACAAATGTTGCTCCAACGCCGAATGCCCCCCCCCCCGGCCGAATGCCTGTGCCTGTAACTTGTGTGTGTATATATATATACCCAGGAGCATAAACAGGCTTGAAACCTCGCTATCCGCAGACCCAGAACATGAATGAGAAGACTCGATGAATCAACGAGATGTCTCAACGCCTTAGCGGAGAGGTCTCGACGCATGCAACGCCTTAACTGAGAGGTCTCTATACACTCAATTCCTTGGCTTTGTGGTCTCAACGCACTCAACACCTTGCTATGTGATCTTGATGCACTCTACGCCTTTGCTGTGTAGTCTCGACACACTCGACGCCTAGGCTGTGTGGTTTTGACACACTCGATGCCATCAAGTGCTTGGTCCTTCACTCCTCACATATGAGTAAGACCAACACAATTCATTCCTCCAAGTTCTCCAAACGCTCTTATGTGCGACCATATAGGCTCATATCGCGTTGACAATGAGACTACCAGTTTAATCACTTCCAGATCATCATGGTAACACTAACAATGATCACATGAACTATTTCAATAAACTGTTATCTGATTGTATTAGTGTGGATATTCAAATGGAGGAAGAGAAGAAGATATTTATTCTTCTGAACTCTCTTCCAAAGTCCTATGAGGGCATGGTCACTACCCTCACCTGCAGTAAAAATGTTATGGATAAGGAATAGTACTATAGGCTTACTTTCAGATTACATCCGAAAGAAGTCGTCCAACTCTATTGCTGTTGAAAGTTCAGCTTTATTCTCTTGGGTTAGTCTATTTCAATTAGAGGAGGCAAGTCTAAGAAAATTTCAAACATCCATTGCGACTACTGCAAAAAGAAGGGTTATGAAATCAAGGATTGCTGGAAACTTCAAAATAAGGAGAAAATAAAAACTGTGGTGATGATAAGAAAAAGTTTTTCGCGGCCATATGCCTTGAAAATGTCAATGAGGATGTTCACCGATGTTTTTCTAACTTATCTTTCCCTTATATTTTTCTTTTTGGGCTTTCTACATTTTTATCCTTTTCTGTTTTGTTCTGATGATCATTATCCCTTCATCTGCTTACTTTATTTTCTTTTTTAGTCATGTTATCTCTATGCTTGTTTTCATATAACTCATATCTTTTGAGTTATTTCTCATGGTTAAGAACTTCATTTTGTGAATGCAGTTTTGTCATCATCTGTTACCTAAGCTCTTTCATTGTTACTCTGTCGTTTTTTATGAGCTTAGAGTGTGTCTAATTAACATATGATTAGTTCTCATAGGAGTTCATTTTTCCCCAAGTTGAGGTTAGTTTGTTTGCATTCTTCATTGGTGTGTCTACATTTGTAACGCCCCGAAACTCAAAAGAGGGACGGGCAGCGTTTAGAACCAAGTTTGGTGCTTGGTAGGGGTCACATGGCCCGGGACATGGGCGTGTCCAGGGCCGTGTCGTGCTCTGGTTCGACGATCTTCCCATGTGGTCGACGAAAATGCAGTCGACGATCGTCGAGACAGCGAACACGGCTTGAGACACGGGCGTGTCCTAGGTCGTGTCCTGCTCGGGCTGTTAGCCGAGCTGTGTCGGGGGAGGAACACAGTCTGGAGCCCAAGCGTGTTCGGGTTGACACGGGCGTGTCAAATTGGACACGGGCATGTCAAATTGGATACGGGAATGTCGAGGACCCGTGTTCACTTCGGGTTATGTTTGGTGCTGTGTCGATGGAGGAATACGCCCAGCAACACGGGTGTGTACTGATTGACACGGGCGTGTCAGGTGTGACACGGGCGTTTCAAGAGCCTGTGTTCTAGTCTGGACGCGACGGTTTTGGCGTCGATTGAGGCACATGGCCTTGGACATAGGCATGTCACAAGTAGTGTTCTGCCTAGGAAATTGATTTTAAGTGCGAATCGTGGCCGTGCGTTTCCTTCTTTTGGGATCCAAGGCCCTGGCTGGTGGTCCTGGCAGTGTTAATCCGAGAATAAGGTTTGAAAACCTCATTCTACTCCAAGCTTTCTCTTTCTAAAGCTTTAGAGAGAGTGGAGAGCAAGGAAGAAGGGGGAGGAGAGTTCCGGCCGCCGGTGGAGCTTCGGAGCCCCAAATCACAAGTCGAGTTTGGATCTACAGAGGCGAGGCCGTTGCGGTGCTTTTCATCCGTCTAGATCTTCATGGTGCCAAAGAGAAACACTAGGGTAACGATTCTCATCTTGGACATGTGAAGTCCTCTTTCCTTTTGCATAGGAAGCCTGCTCTCGCGAGTATGCGGTGAGTGTGAGGTATTCCTTCGGGTAGACATGAATAGTCCCCGTTGTTTTGCATGTAGAGTCCGAAATCGAGAAACGGACATAGGCATGGTGTGTGAAGCCTACCCGGACAAGTTGGTCTGGATCGGTGATGTTGCATTGCATGAATGGCCAGAGAAGACTCCGCGCTGATGGTTGTTTTTCTGGTTTCCTACGCAGTAGATTGCAACAGGGAGCCTTGGGGACTAACCTCAAGGTGCACCTGGAAAACTGGGCAGAAATGTGGTTCTGCCATCTTGGTGGCCTGGGAGCCAACTTGTACATAACTAGGTTATATAATATTGTGTATTCGATACTCGGGATTCTGGGAAGCTTGACCCGCGCCGATGACTTAAATTGTCGTGGCGAGGTGAGCAACGGGTAAAGTGGAACCGTACCCGCTCTATGTGGTTCGATTTTAGGGGCCTACCGATGGCATAGAGGGAGGGTCTTAGGCTGTCGATGTCTTCAATTGACGTGACTTCTGCCAAAAAGATTTAAATACTCACGAGTTTGTCGTCCTAGAGGCGGTGGTGGACCGAGTTCACCTTATAAGTGCCCTGAGAGCACGGGTGTGTGGCAATGTGTGCCTACGCCTGTGGTGAAGTGTGCTTATATTATACTTTCACTATCTTGTTTGGTTTTACTAATGCACTACAGGGAAGGAGCATCGCCACCACAAAGTAAAGGGTGTGGTCGTTATAATTTGGTCAGCTTTAGCTGACCGTTTCTTTTGTTTTACACCACTTTGGTGGATTTTGCTTGCAGGTGCTGCGGAGCCTAGTGGAAAATAGCGGTCAAAGCCCTGGCTGCTGAGCCGACCCTCAAAGGCCTAAACCCAATGTTTACTTATACTCGTATATAACCGGCCTGCGTGTCGATGTTTGGAAGACATTATTTGTTTAACGTAAACTCTTGTAAGGCCATAAGGCCAAGTACTTGTGTATTTGTACGTTCATTTCCTTTGGGTTATTGTTAGTGGACATTCATGCTGTGGCTGGGTTCTTTATTTCGCAACATTTAAAATGCTTCTGCTAGAATGTGCTCTGTGTAGGACGTTGGTTATTGGAAGGATGGTTTTATTGCGTAACCCTTCGGTCTGTCTGTGGTATATGGCGTCGGGCCCCCGGTCGGACCTACTGCTATATGCTATGTGACAGATAAGGGCTGTTACAATTTGGTATCAGACTACTGGTTTCGGTCAACTTAAATGAATTCGTGGACGAATTCTTTTAAGGAGTGGTCAGCACATGTGTATGCGTCATCGTTATAACATAAAAAGAACCCATGAATGTTCACTTAGGAATGAAAATACACATGTTTGAGGAATCTGTGTGTTTCTATAATTGCTTTTTGCAATATTGTTCGGTCACTTTATGGTGTTTTGTACGAATATAGGTGACCAGGAGTGGTGCAGGGCCGTCAGAACGCCCGGTTTCTGAGGAAAGTAGTGCACCGAATGATGTGCCTGCAACACCTCCTTCGTCAGAAACCATAAGATTAGTCGTTGAGGCGGTGCTCGCTATGATAAATGCCCAATATGCAAGGCAAATGTAGCAGCCCGCCCTTGCGGTGGAGCAGGTGCCACGTCAAGCGGCTGAACCAAGAAGGGTGGAGCAAGTAGTGGTGAAGCCATTGCTACCTAGGAGGGCAACTGAAAAGTAGCTCAAGCATGTTATGGGCTTCAATCCTCCGGTGTTCTCGGGGACGGGAACCCCATCCCAAGCTGAAGATTGCCTCTCCCGAGTAAAGAGAGTCTTGGCAGCTATTGAAACAAAAGAGTGGCAGATGACCACCATAGCTACTTTCCTATTGGACGGAGATGCAAGGGTGTGGTGGGAAGGTTTAGAGCTACATTACTTGAGGGGAAGACAACTCACAGACGTCTCGATGGAAGAATTTTCAAGACTATTCTTGGCAAGGTACCTTCCCTCGGCTTAGAGGATCGCGATGGAGAATGAATTACAGAAGTTGACGCAAGGAGAGAGTAACGTGGATGAGTGTAACACCCCAGTTTTTGCAAGGGGTTCAGTCTGCTGTTCTGGAAATTTTTGGGTTTCTGGCAGGAGGCACACGGCCTGCGACACGAGCGTGTCGCAGGGCGTGTCGAGGCCGTGTCGACACTCGGCCCAGGTGTCGACACTTTCGCTCGACAAAGTGTCGAGAGTGGGGCACACGGCCTGCGACACGGGCGTGTCGCAGGGCGTGTCGAGGCCGTGTCGACACTCGGCCCAAGTGTCGACACTTTCGCTCGACAAAGTGTCGAGAGGGGGGCACACGGCCTGCGACACGGGCGTGTCGCAGGGCGTGTCGAGGCCGTGTCGACACTCGTCCCAAGTGTCGACACTTTTGCTCGACAAGGTGTCGAGACTGGGGCACACGGCCTGTGACACGGGCGTGTCACAGGGCGTGTCCCGCTTGGTCGACGATCTTCGCTCGACGTTTTTTCCGCGGTGTCGACACAAAGCCTGTCGACGGGTGTCGAGACTTGGCACACGGCTTGGGACACGGGGGTGTCCCAGGCCGTGTCACCTCTCGGGTTGGTGTTGGGGCCGTGTCGTTGGAGACACACGGCAGGCCACACGGCCGTGTCACTGGGGACACGGGCGTGTCGGATTGAACACGGGCGTGTCCAATGCCCGTGTCTGATTCCAGGCGCGTCGATTTGAGACGGCGAATGAGGCACACGGCCCTGGACACGGGCGTGTGCCAGGCCGTGTTCGGCCCAGGTCTTCTATTTTCCAGGCGAATCGCGGCCATTCTTTTTCTGGTTTTAGGATCTAACGGTTCAGGCCATCTCCTGGGGAGTTAAGACCGAATTCAGGGTTGGAAACCCTCATTTGTTTTCCAAGTTTCTCTTTCTAAGATCTTGAGAAAAGCTAGAGCAAGGAGGAAGAAGAAGAAGGTCTTGGGCTGTAGGAAGGGTTTCGGTGCTCCAAATCGCGAGCCGAGTCCGGATCCGTGAAGCTTAGACCGCTGCGAAGATTTCCATCCGGCTATTTTGCCATGGCAAGAAAGAGGAGTCGGAAGGTAACGACATCTCTCCTCTCGGTCTTTAGGATGCACGTTTTTAGCATCGTTTTCTTCTAGATTTTTGGGCACCAAACTCTCAAATGAGAGGGGCTTTGGTTTGCCAAGGTTCAAGAGGAACCTCCGGGTTGATTGAGTCCGTCCCCGGCATACTTTGCATTAGAGATCCGCTTCGCTAGTGGATTAGGCATGGTGGGTGAAGCCGTAGTCGCGACCGTTAGTCCGACTCGGTGATGTGCATACGAACTTAGGGATTCGTAGAGATTTTTCCGTTGCGGCAAGATGCCGTTTGTGTTGTGGTGGTGATTGTCCCGTTTGCTTGAAAAAGGGTACGTGCAGTCGAACCCGGTCAAGGTTAGCTCCTCGTGGCGGTAGATGGTTTCCTTGAGGGACAAGGTTAGCTCCGTATGAGAATGGAGATGGTTTCCTTGATGGACAAGGTTAGCTCCGCACGAGTTGGAGATGTTTTCCTTGGTGCGCGGGAACGCTGCGGTACAAAGAGGGATTGCGATGTGTTTAGTCTTGGTTGTGCTGTGCCAAGGCGTGGCTATGTCTCCGTGGTCGGCTGGCTATCCCGTGACATGTACGTCATGTGTGGAGAGTGTCCCGGCGAGACTAGTCCCCTTCTGTGAGACTGACGAGAATGCCAAGCTTGGGGCAAGCCCGGGCAAAGAGGCCATGAGCGGGTGGGGTCCAGCAAGGCTTCTTAGAATCGGTCAGTCTGTGGTTGTTGGAATCCTGACATGAGACGTCAGAGCTTGCAGGCAAGCCGGGGCTAAGCCCACGAGCGGGTGGGGCCTTGGCAAGAATTCCATGTGGCGGCCTGTGCGCCGTGTGAGGGAGTTGTGTCTCCCTCAATGTTTGCGGCTTTATGCCAATTGGGGAAATGTGAGTACCCAAATGATGTGATGTTGTGCTAGATGCATACGTTGTAGGGTACCTTGGGTGAAGCCCGGGTGTTGCATTCATGTTGCATAGTAGGCCCTTTTCTTTATATGCTCAACCAATAGAGAACATGTTTGATGATTGAGACATCCAAGCCTGTTTTAATGCTTTTCTATTTATAGATGTTTATTTGCATATGAAGTGCTGACTTGCAGGTTGGAGGGTTCCCCGGGGTCCGTTAGGGGCGGCCGGGAGGAGATGTGTTGTTACACAGTTTGAGATCAGCCTTTGCTGACCCACGTTACTAATAATTTTTACAGGGCAAGGATCGCACGCAGGAGCTAGCACGCCGGCCAAAAAGGCCTAAGCCCCATGAAGTGTTTTTCCCTCTTTTACAGTTATGATGATGTTGTTTGAGACTATTTTGTCCGGCTTGCATGCCGAGGTAGACTACGAGTGCTGAGCACATTCATGTTTGATTGTACTATTTACTTTGGACATTTGTGGTAGGCCTTAAGGCCTTAGTTGTAACTCTTTTGGTTAGTGGATAACTTCTGGTCGTGCTTGGTTTTCCGCTGTGTTGTGCAAGTGTTTTGAGTTTGGGGTAGCTATATCAACTTATAATACAAAAGCTGTGACGTTCGTATGTTGTGGGGCCCCGGCCGGACCCATATTATACGTCCACTACAGGGAGGTGTTACATTTTGGTATCAAAGCGAGGTTAGATTCAAGGTCAGTGCGTAGAGAAGTTATCCACATAAGAGTAACGCGGGACCATGAGTGTCCTTATGTTTTAGTCTTGAGATTGGAGACTAATCCCTTATTTCTTGTCTTCCTGAAGAGTGCAAGCAACGAGGCGGGCACTTCAAGAGCAAGGGATGATCTCTCGGCGAGCAGTGCTACTGCTCCAGGTCTTTTGGGCACGGGTGTAGACCCGGCCGACTTCTGCCGCATGCTTGCAGAAGCGATGGTGGCAGCTCAAGCTGCAGCAGCGGCTCAGGTGGCAGCCCCTGCCACACCAGATACGGCAACGGCCGTGCCAGGAGCAGAAGCCAGGCGAGTGGAGCCTTTGGCGGAGAGGGTAGTTGTCGGACATGGAGATCGGCACATGAAGTACTTCCTGAGTTTCCATCCCCCATCTTTCAAGGGTGTTGGAACGCCAACGGATGTGGAGGATTGGTGGGTTCGTATTCAAGAACTACTAAGGGCGGCAGAGACGCCAGAGGAAAAGAAAGCTGAGTATGCGGCGTTCATGTTGGAAGGAGACGCCAAGTTGTGGTGGGTGAGCCATAGCGGCCGCCAGTTCCCGGGATGCACCCCGTTAGTGGAAGAGTTCGGGGACGCTTTTCTTAAGAGGTATATCCCAGTTTCAACACGATTGGCCCTACAGAGGCAGTTTCTGCATCTAATGCAGCGAGACAAGACAGTGGATGAGTACGTGCAAGAGTTCACCCGATTGGGTCGTTATGCGGGAACGACAATGGCGGATAATGTAGAGAGGGATAACCTCTTCTACCAAGGGTTGAGGGAAAATTTGAGACAACCCTCATCTCCATGAAGAGGGCGGGATTTAATGAGCTAGTTGAAGCCGCCAGGAGTTTGGAGAATGATTTGGAGCGAACCCAACGCTGTAAGGGTTTTACTCCCAAGCAAGGGGAAGGGAAGCCTTCCCAATCTCATGGAAAGTCTGATGGGAGTAGGTGGAGGAAGAAGCCTTACACTTCCAGATCTGGTGAGAGGAGCAACTGGACGCCTGGGGGTTCCCACTCTAGGGGACCGCCGACGTGCTACAACTGCGGGAAGGTTGGGCACATAGCCCGTGCTTGTCAGCAAGGGGGAGCGGGGCAAGAGTCAAAGCAGGAGCAGTCTGTGCGCTCGGGCCCCAGTGCTGCAGAGAAAGGAAAGATGGCGGAGTCGAGCGCTTCTCGGTTCCAACCGGTGCAACCAAGGGCTTACAACCTTGGACAGCAAGAAGCGATCCGCCAGACTGATGTGGTGACAGGTATGAAGAGAATTTAAATTTAAATTTTGTGCTTCATCCTTTTAGACTTTTGTGTAATGTCTATGTTGTAGGCTTCGTGTTAGTTTCCGGATACCCCGCTAGGGTATTGTTTGATACGGGAGCATCGCACTCCTTTCTTGCGGAGAGCTTCATCCGGAGAATAGGAGTTGAGTCTTTCTCGTCGGGAGCAGAGCTGAAAGTGCGCATGCCCAATGGGTCATCTATGACCACCGGGGCTAAAGGGCGCATTTGTTGGGAGCTAGACGGAGTTGTCTTCGCTCTGGTAGCGGCAGTGTTACCATTAGTAGAGTTCGATGTCATTTTGGGCATGGACTGGCTTGCAGAGCAGCGCGCCAGTATTGATTGTTTATCCAAGGTAGTGACTCTAAGGAGTAAAGGGCAAACATAAGTCAAGTTTGAGGGCCTTGGTGGAGTGGCCTGTTCCCTGATATCAGCCATGCAGTTGGTGCGGGAGGTTAACCAGGGTGGTGTAGCGCTTGTAGCGTTACTGGAGGTTCGTCTCTCCCAACTGTCTATTGAGGAAGTGCTTGTGGTGGCAGAGTTCAAGGATGTGTTTCCGGATGAACTTCCTGGAGCGCCTCCTCGGCGGGAGATCGACTTTCGATCGAGCTAGTGCCGGAGGCTAGACCGGTGTCGCGTCCTCCCTTTAGGATGACACCAAAGGAGTTGGCGGAACTTAAGGTACAGTTGCAGGAACTGTTGGAGCAAGGGTATATTAGACCCAGTTCTTCACCGTGGAGCGCACCGGTGTTGTTTGTAAAGAAGAAGGACGGTAGCATGCGCCTATGCATAGACTACCGAGAGCTGAACAAATTGACCGTCAAGAATAAGTATCCGATCCCTCGGATAGACGATTTGTTCGACCAATTGGTGGGGTCAGTGGTATATTCGAAACTGGACTTGAAGTCAGGCTACTATCAACTGCGAATTCGAGATGAGGACATACCCAAAACTGCCTTTGGTACAAGGTATGGACACTTTGAGTTTACGGTGATGCCGTTTGGGTTGACGAACGCACAATCGGTGTTCATGGATCTGATGAATCGGTTATTCCGGGAATACTTGGATTCTTTTGTGGTTGTTTTCATTGATGATATTTTGGTGTATTCCAAATCGCAAGTGGAGCATGAGACCCACTTAAGAATGGTTTTGCAAGTGTTGAGGGAGAATGAGTTGTATGCAAAGTTCTCCAAATACGAGTTCTGGTTGGAGAAGGTGGCATTTTTGGGCCACGTGATTAGTGGTGATGGGGTGGCAGTGGATCCAGCGAAAGTGGAGGCCATCAGATATTGGCCGGTGTTGAGGACCGTGGCGGAAGTCCGAAGTTTTCTTGGACTAGCCGGGTATTATAGGAGATTCGTGAAGAATTTCTCGAAGATAGCTCTACCCCTCACATCTCTCACTCGCAAAGACCATAAATTTGTGTGGACCCAAGAGTGCGGTCAAGCATTTGAGGCCCTGAAGGAGAGGCTTATGATGGCTCCGATCCTGAGTTTACCGCAAGGGACCGATGGATTTCAAATTTTCAGTGACGCATCGGGATGCGGTTTGGGTTGCGTTTTGGTGCAACATGGGAAGGTGATAGCTTTTGGGTCTAGACAGCTGAAACCTCATGAGAGGAATTACCCCGTCCATGATTTGGAGCTGGCGGCGGTAATCTTCGCACTGAAAATTTGGCGGCATTATGTTTATGGCGCAAGAGTGGAGATCTTCACGGACCATAAAAGCCTGAAGTATCTCTTGGATCAAAAGGACTTGAACATGCGGCAACGCAGATGGGTTGAGTTTCTTGGAGACTACGAAGTGGCGATCCAGTATACGCCGGGTAAAGCCAATGTGGTGGCGGATGCGTTGAGTAGAAAGTACTCGGGGAAAGGAAATTGGATCGAAGCTCATGATGAGCGGTTGGTACGGGAATGGGAGTCCCTTGGATTGGAATGTGTTGCGAGAGGCGAGTCTAGCGTGGCTCGGTTGAACTGGATTGAAGTGCAAAACGACTTGTCCGATCGTATTTGGGAAGCGACTCGATTAGATGTGGAGTTTCAACCTTTTGTGTTGGAGGCTCAAACGGGCGAGAGCAGCACCTGGGAGATGATCGGGGGAATCTTGAGAAAGGATGGAAGGGTTTGTGTACCGCAGTTTGGCAATCTCCGTGAGGAGTTGATGTTTGAGGCTCACTTCTCAAAGTACTCCATTCACCCGGGCAGTACAAAGATGTACTTGGATATGAAGAAATCCTTTTGGTGGCCGGGGTTGAAGCGAGATATAGCTTTGTATGTGAGTCGTTGCCAAACATGTGCCTTGGTGAAGGCCGAATGTCAGAAACCGGGCGGGTTCCTGAAGCCCCTTCCAATTCCTGAATGGAAATTTGAGGACATCTCCATGGACTTTGTGCATGAGTTGCCTAGATCGCAGCATGGGAATGATGCTATTTGGGTGATCGTGGATCGCCTAACCAAAGTGGCTCACTTCATCCCAAATCGGAAAGAGGACAGCGTGGAGAAGCTGGTGGAATTGTATGTTCGCAACATTGTGCGACTGCACGGAATTCCTAAGAGCATAGTCAGTGATCGAGATGGACGGTTTACGTCCAAGGACTGGAGATTGGTTCAAAAGAGCTTGGGCACGAATCTAAAGTTTAGTACGGCGTTCCATCCTCAAACTGATGGGCAAACGGAGAGAACGAACCGTACTATGGAGGACATGTTGAGGATGTGCGTTCTTGATTTTGGCAAGAGGTGGGAGGATCACCTCTTCATGGTAGAATTTGCGTACAACAACAGTTTTCAAGCTAGTATAAAGATGGCGCCATACGAAGCTTTGTATGGGAGGCGGTGTCGAACGCCAATGTCTTGGGCAGGGGCGGGAGACACCAAAATTTTGGAAAGGGTGCGGTAGTTGACGCTTGTGAGATGGTACGGACCATCCAAGAGCGTATGAAGGTGGCACAAGACAGGCAAGCAAAATATTTTAATGCTCGTCACCGGAAGTTGGAATTTGCAGTTGGTGATTGGGTTTATCTGAAGGTCAAGCCGTTCAAAGGCATCTCACGGGTTCGCCGACTCAAGAAGTTGAGTCCAAGGTTTTTGGGGCCTTTTGAAATTGTTGAGCGCGTAGGAGAAGCAGCCTATCGGTTGGCGTTGTCCGCAGATTTGAGTGGATTACATGACATCTTCCACGTCTCCGTGTTGAGGAAAGCCTTGGTGGAGGCTAGCGTGGTGATTGAGCCGGCATCGGTGCCGATTGAGGAAGACTTGAGGACGCGAGTCCTTCCAATCGCTATAGAAGATTCGGAGATTCGGCAGCTGCGGAATAAAGAAGTTAAACTTGTGAAAGTTCGTTGGGACAACTGCGGTCGTAAGGAGTTCTCTTGGGAGCGAGAACAGGCCATGCTAGAAGACTATCCAGAACTATTTTCTTCAGGTACAATTTAAGTTTTGTACCTCTTTTGTTTTGAAATTTCGGGACGAAATTCTGTTAAGTGGGGGAGAGTTGTAACACCCCAGTTTTTGCAAGGGGTTCAGTCTGCTGTTCTGGAAATTTTTGGGTTTCTGGCAGGAGGCACACGGCCTGCGACACGGGCGTGTCGCAGGGCGTGTCGAGGCCGTGTCGACACTCGGCCCAGGTGTCGACACTTTCGCTCGACAAAGTGTCGAGAGTGGGGCACACGGCCTGCGACACGGGCGTGTCGCAAGGCGTGTCGAGGCCGTGTCGACACTCGGCCCAAATGTCGACACTTTCGCTCGACAAAGTGTCGAGAGGGGGGCACACGGCCTGCGACACGGGCGTGTCGCAGGGCGTGTCGAGGCCGTGTCGACACTCGTCCCAAGTGTCGACACTTTTGCTCGACAAGGTGTCGAGACTGGGGCACACGGCCTGTGACACGGGCGTGTCACAGGGCGTGTCCCGCTTGGTCGACGATCTTCGCTCGACGTTTTTCCGCGGTGTCGACACAAAGCCTGTCGACGGGTGTCGAGACTTGGCACACGGCTTGGGACACGGGCGTGTCCCAGGCTGTGTCACCTCTTGGGTTGGTGTTGGGGCCGTGTCGTTGGAGACACACGGCAGGCCACACGGCCGTGTCACTGGGGACACGGGCGTGTCGGATTGAACACGGGCGTGTCGAATGCCCGTGTCTAATTCCAGGCGCGTCGATTTGAGACGGCGAATGAGGCACACGGCCCTGGACACGGGCGTGTGTCAGGCCGTGTTCGGCCCAGGTCTTCTATTTTCCAGGCGAATCGCGGCCATTCTTTTTCTGGTTTTAGGATCTAACGGTTCAGGCCATCTCCTGGGGAGTTAAGATCGAATTCGGGGTTGGAAACCCTCATTTGTTTTCCAAGTTTCTCTTTCTAAGATCTTGAGAAAAGCTAGAGCAATGAGGAAGAAGAAGAAGGTCTTGGGCTGTAGGAAGGGTTTCGGTGCTCCAAATCGCGAGCCGAGTCCGGATCCGTGAAGCTTAGACCGCTGCGAAGATTTCCATCCGGCTATTTTGCCATGGCAAGAAAGAGGAGTCGGAAGGTAAGGACATCTCTCCTCTCGGTCTTTAGGATGCACGTTTTTAGCATCGTTTTCTTCTAGATTTTTGGGCACCAAACTCTCAAATGAGAGGGACTTTGGTTTGCCAAGGTTCAAGAGGAACCTCCGGGTTGATTGAGTCTGTCCCCGGCATACTTTGCATTAGAGATCCGCTTCGCTAGTGGATTAGGCATGGTGGGTGAAGCCGTAGTCGCGACCGTTAGTCCGACTCGGTGATGTGCATACGAACTTAGGGATTCGTAGAGATTTTTCCGTTGCGGCAAGATGTCGTTTGTGTTGTGGTGGTGATTGTCCCGTTTGCTTGAAAAAGGGTACGTGCAGTCGAACCCGGTCAAGGTTAGCTCCTCGTGGCGGTAGATGGTTTCCTTGAGGGACAAGGTTAGCTCCGTATGAGAATGGAGATGGTTTCCTTGGTGGACAAGGTTAGCTCCGCACGAGTTGGAGATGTTTTCCTTGGTGCGCGGGAACGCTGCGGTACAAAGAGGGATTGCGATGTGTTTAGTCTTGGTTGTGTTGTGCCAAGGCGTGGCTATGTCTCCGTGGTCGGCTGGCTATCCCGTGACATGTACGTCATGTGTGGAGAGTGTCCCGGCGAGACTAGTCCCCTTCTGTGAGACTGACGAGAATGCCAAGCTTGGGGCAAGCCCGGGCAAAGAGGCCATGAGCGGGTGGGGTCCAGCAAGGCTTCTTAGAATCGGTCAGTCTGTGGTTGTTGGAATCCTGACATGAGACGTCAGAGCTTGCAGGCAAGCCCGGGGCTAAGCCCACGAGCGGGTGGGGCCTTGGCAAGAATTCCATGTGGCGGCCTGTGCGCCGTGTGAGGGAGTTGTGTCTCCCTCAATGTTTGCGGCTTTATGCCAATTGGGGAAATGTGAGTACCCAAATGATGTGATGTTGTGCTAGATGCATACGTTGTAGGGTACCTTGGGTGAAGCCCGGGTGTTGCATTCATGTTGCATAGTAGGCCCTTTTCTTTATATGCTCAACCAATAGAGAACATGTTTGATGATTGAGACATCCAAGCCTGTTTTAATGCTTTTCTATTTATAGATGTTTATTTGCATATGAAGTGCTGACTTGCAGGTTGGAGGGTTCCCCGGGGTCCGTTAGGGGCGGTCGGGAGGAGATGTGTTGTTACACAGTTTGAGGTCAGCCTTTGCTGACCCACGTTACTAATAATTTTTACAGGGCAAGGATCGCACGCAGGAGCTAGCACGCCGGCCAAAAAGGCCTAAGCCCCATGAAGTGTTTTTCCCTCTTTTGTAGCACTACAGTTATGATGATGTTGTTTGAGACTATTTTATCCGGCTTGCATGTCAAGGTAGACTAGGAGTGCTGAGCACATTCATGTTTGATTGTACTATTTACTTTGGACATTTGTGGTAGGCCTTAAGGCCTTAGTTGTAACTCTTTTGGTTAGTGGATAACTTCTGGTCGTGCTTGGTTTTCCGCTGTGTTGTGCAAGTGTTTTGAGTTTGGGGTAGCTATATCAACTTATAATACTAAAGCTGTGGCGTTCGTATGTTGTGGGGCCCCGGCCGGACCCATATTATACGTCCACTACAGGGGAGGTGTTACAATGAGTATCTCCACGAATTTACACGATTGGGTCGATACGCTAGCTCTACATTTGCTGATGAGGAGCGTAAGACAAACCATTTCTATGAGGATCTGAGGGATGACCTAAGGCTACTGCTCTCGGGGCCTATGACGCAGGGCTTCTTGACCCTGGTCAATACGGCCCGGTCCTTGGAGAAGGATCTGAGGAATGTGCAAGCAAAGAAAGACTCTAGTGCAAAGGGGACGGAGTCCGCAATGCCAAATTCCTCAAAATTTGTGTTCCGTAAGTGGAATAAGAAGGCTAGGACTTCCGGTCCAACCCCTTATTCTGGTGCTTCTGGGGCGACTACAGTCCGAACCCCGGGTGCATGCTTTAATTGTGGAAAGAGGGCACACTATGCCCGAGATTGTCGAAACGGACGTTCAAAGTCCGAGAGAAAGTCGGGAGCAACCTATGAGGAGAAGGGCAAGACGGTAGAGTCAACTGCATCCCACTATGCTCCGGCTCAACCTAGAGTTTATAACCTTGGCCAGCAGGAGGCCATAAAGCAAGCAGATGTGGTGACAGGTACGGTTTAAATTTATAGCAAGTTAGCTTTAAATACTTGTTACCTTGCGTGTGTTACCTTATTACTGCTTGTATAGGCTTTATTTTGATTTGCGATAATCTGACGAGAGCACTCTTTGATACGGGAGCTTCACACTCTTTTTTGTCCGAAGGATTTATATGGTGCATCGGAGTACTTTCTTCTATGGCAAAGGACAAACTGGATGTGTTGTTGCCAAATGGGTGTTCAATGCACGCGGATAGAGTCTGTGGCATAAAGATACGTATTGGGAGTCAGGAGTTCGATTTGCAAGTGTCAATACTACCGCTAGTGGAGTTTGACGTGATATTTTGTATGGACTGGCTCTCAGAGCAGCAAACATATATTGATTGCAATCGCAAGGAGGTCAAGTTGGGAACTGGTCGTGAGATGACATTTGCGGGCTTGAAAGAGTCGAGCAAGACTTTGATGTCTGCTCTTCAGGTGGTTAAGACAGTTCGTGCTGGTGCAGAGCTGTTCTTCACTCTAGTGGAGGATTCGAAGCCTAAGCCTGCTTTGGACAGCATCCCAGTGGTATCCGAGTACCCTGATGTGTTCCCTGGCGATCTCCATGGAGCCCCACCTCAGCGGGAGATAGACTTCACTATTGAGCTAGTGCCGGGTGCCAAACCTGTGTCACGCTCTCCGTATCGGCTAACACCTAAGGAGATGGCGGAGCTGAAGGTTCAACTTCAAGTGCTGTTGGAACAAGGTTATATGCGTCCAAGTTCGTCGTCTTGGAGCACACCGGTCCTTTTTGTGAAGAAGAAGGACGGAAGCTTGCGACTCTGTATCGATTATTGAGAGCTGAACAAGTTAACTGATAAGAACAAGTACCTGATCCCAAGGATTGATGATCTGTTCGATCAGTTAGTCGGGTCATCAGTGTACTCGAAATTGGATCTTAAGTCCGAGTATTATCAGCTGAGGATAAGACAAAGTGATATCCCTAGGACAGCTTTCAGCATGAGATACGAGCATTATGAGTTTACCGTCATGCTGTTTGGGCTGACTAATGCGCCATCCATGTTCATGGATTTGATGAGCAGAACTTTCAGAGAGTACCTGGACCACTTTGTGTTCGTCTTTATCGACAATATATTGGTGTACTCGCAAAGTGAGGAGGATTACTTTAAGCATCTGCTTTTGGTGTTGGAGACGCTGAGTAGGAATCAACTGTACGCCAAGTTCTCCAAATATGAGTTTTGGTTGTCCTCAGTAGCGTTCCTTGGTCACATAGTTAGTGGAGAGGGAATTGCGGTGGATCCGGCTAAGATAGTTACTATACGGGAGTGGCCTATGTTTTCTAAGGTAGCGCAAGTCCGGAGTTTTCTGGGGCTTGCCGGCTATTACAGGCGCTTTGTGGAGAACTTCTCGCGGATAGCATTACCCCTCACGACTCTGACGAGGAAAGAGCAGAAGTTTGTTTGGACGCCGGAGTGCGCACAAGCTTTCGAAGAGTTGAAGAGTAGGTTGACCACGGCGCCTGTGCTAAGTTCGCTGAGTGGGATCGAAGGCTTTGAGATCTACAACGATGCTTCAGACAGTGGATTGGGTTGTGTTTTACTGCAACATGGAAGTGTGATATCTTATGGCTCGCGTCAGCTGAAGGTGCATGAGATGAATTATCTGGTCCATGACTTGGAGTTATCAGCCGTGATATTTGCCCTGAAGCTGTGGAAGCATTACTTGTACGGGATGAAGGTCAATATCTATACCGACCACATGAGCCTAAAGTACTGGATCAAAAGGATCTAAACATGCGTCAACGGAGATGGATGGAGTTCTTGGGGGACTACACATTCAAGATTCATTATGTGCCTGGGAAAGGCAATGTAGTTGCGGATGTGTTGAGTCGCAGAGCCCCTGCGCAAGACAACTGGCTAGCGGTTTATAACGAGCGTTTGGTTTGGGAATTGGAGGCATTAGAGATCTCTTGTGTTGACAAGCAGACTAGTACCAAAGCGCAATTGAACTGGACAGAAGTTCAGTATGACCTGGCTGATCGGATTCGGTAGGCTTTGGATTTGGATGGCCTCATGAAGCAAATCATGGTTGAGGCTTTGGATGGGTCAAATTCCCAATTTGATGTTGTAGATGGATTGTTATGGAAGGACAGTCATCTATGCGTCCCAAATGTGGGCAAACTGCGGGTGAAATTGATGTACGAGGCTCATCATACCAAGTAATCGATTCACCCAGGGAGCACGAATATGTACCTTGATATGAAGAAGTCATTCTGGTGGCCAGGACTTAAGAAGGATGTGGCACTTTATGTGACGAAGTGTTAAACATGCGCCTTAGTGAAGGCGGAGTGCCAGAAGCCTGGAGGATTCTTGAAGTCCTTGCCTATCCCGGAGTGGAAGTTCGACGATATTACAATGGACTTTGTGTATGGGTTGCCAAGGTAGTAGAAGGTAAATGATGCCATCTGGGTGATCGTAGATCGTTTGACAAAAGTGTCGCATTTCATTCTGCATAGGAAGGATGATTCAGAGGAGAAATTGGCAAAATTGTATTTGGATAACATTGTTCGGCTTCACGGTGTGCCCCGCAGCATCGTGAGTGACCGATATGAGCGGTTCACGTACAATGATTGGAGGTTGGTGCAACAAATATTGGGGACAAAGCTGTGTTTCAGCACAGCCTTTCATCCGCAAACGGATGATCAGACTGAGAGAGTCAACAGGACGATGGAAGACATGCTTTGCATGTGTGTCTTGGATTTCAGGAAGCAGTGGGAAGATCACTTATACTTGTTGGAATTTGCTTACAATAATAGTTACCAAGCGAGCATTCAAATGGCACCATTCGAGGCCCTTTTATGGTAGGAGATGTTGCACGCCGTTGTCATGGTTGGAAATGGGTGAGTCGAAGCTATACAAACGGCAAGAAGTGGAAGATGCAACCTCGTTAGTACAAACTATTCGAGAAAGATTGCTAATCGCTCAGGACCGGCAAGCTAAGTTTTATAATGCCAAGCATAGGAACATTGAGTTCGTTGTTGGCGACTGGGTGTACTTGAAGATTAAGCCGTTCAATGGTGTCTCACGGGTACGACGCTTGAAGAAGCTAAGCCCGAAATACCTTGGACCGTTTGAGGTTCTGGAGTTGATTGGCAAAGTAGCTTATCGATTAAAGCTATTAGCGGAACTGGGTGGTCTACATGACATATTCCATATATCGGTGCTGCGGAAGGCGGTGCAAGAGCCTTCATAAGTGATTGCGGTCGATCAAGTACCAGTTGATAATGTGTTGACGACAAAGGTCAAGCCCATTCGCATTAAGGACTCGAAAGTCAAGCGACTGCGTAACTAGGACATCAAGATGGTCAAGGTCCGTTGGGACAACTGCGGTCGGGAGGAGCTCTCATGGGAGCGAGAGCAGACCATACTTGAGGAGTACCCAGAGTTATTCCACTCAAGTACCGTTTAAGTTTTGTTTATATCTTCCTTTCTTAATTTTGGGATGAAATTCTTTTAAGAGTGAAAGGGGAAACTAGATCTGATATACTCTAGAGGGGGGGGGGGGGGGGTGAATAGAGTATATGGTGCTTTTTGAAAACACAAAGAAAACTTTTTGCAAAGCCTTACAACAATTGTTGTAATGAGTGTAAGCAGGGAAGCAGAAATAAAACTAAGCTATGCAGAAATTAATTACAAGAAGATCTAGGCCAGAAACAAACAGAGAACATGCAAAACCAGTTGACACATGGAAATATAGTGGTTCCCCAACTTGGGTACATCCACTCTTCTACCACCCTAGGTAGGAATCCACTGCAGGATGAGTTGATCAGGTGTCCTGGGCACCAATGAGCTTTTGATAAGGTGCTCAAAAACCAAAACAGATTTTTTGATCAGGTGTCTTGCCACCAATGAGCTTTTGACAAGGTGCTCAAAAACCAGATTCAAACTTTTGAAGGGAGTTTGAAAAACCCTTTACAGAATGGGGGTGAGAGAGTGATGGGAGTCTTCTCTTTCTCAAGCAACTGAGAAGACTATGTGGATTCAGTGATGTTGTCAAAGCTCCCCCTGAGTCCTTGAAGTCTTCAGGAAGATGAGCTTTGCTGAGGGTGATAGGCCTTCAAAGATAGATCTCCAGCAAAGAATGATTTCAGCAAGCTGAAATGTTGAGTGTCTGGAGTCTTGAGATGATGTTGGCCTTGAACACTTGAGAGCTGAAGAGATCTGAAGAATGCTTGAAAGCTTGATCTCTTCTTGATGAGTGTTCTTCAGAATTCTTGTTGACAGAGGATTTTGAATATTGTTCTGTCTTCTGTATTGTGTGTGTATCCTCTCTTATTCTCTGAATTCTCCTTTATTGCTTCAAAAACATTCTTCTTTTTTTTTCTGTATAGAATATTATTCTCTGTCTAAGATAGCCGTTGGTCTGCATTAATTTCAGCCTTAATTGCATAATTTCTCTGAAGGAAAGTCCACTGAATTGTTCCTTGAAAAATCCCTTGAAACTTGCTCCAGAAGTAAATGAAAATGGCTGGCAGATCTTCTGAATTAAATGCAGAATAACTTCTATCTAATTTGAATTTGAATTCTGAAAGATAACTGAAATCGTCGAACTGAGCTCTGCTATCGTCGAGCTGAGCTCAGCGAAAAAGAAAAGTCCAATCAGCAAAGAAATCGTCGATCTGAGCTCAAAGATCGTCGAACTGAGCTCAGAGATAAGGATCCAGTGCAGAGCCAAAATCGTCGACCTGAGCTCAGCGATCGTCGAATGGAGTTTGACGATATTGAGAAGTTGAGCTCAGCGATCGTCGACTAGAGTTCGACGATATTTTGAGGCTTGAGCTCAGCGATCGTCGAATGGAGCTCGACGATCTGCCAAAGTTGAGCTAGACGATCGTCGACCGGAGTTCGACGAAACGTCGTGCTGAGCTCGACGATTTGGACTTAGTCTCCAGAAAAACTTGGGTCTTCAGAGCAGCTACCAAACCTAGACTCCTGATCCCTTGGACTCAATTCTAATTGACCTATTATCTATACAGAAGGTCAAAGCACAAATTCCTAGAGACATAGTGATCCTGACCCAAATTAGTAATAGGGTGTTCCAACAATCTCCCCCTATTTGGGTTAGGAAAACTATTTACAGATTTTGAAAAACAAACAACAGAGTACAGTCACAGAAACATAAAAAAAACAACACAGCTAAACATCACAGAACCATCTCAGAGATATATATGATATCCAGAAGGCAGTTTAGAAAAACCAAAAGTTGTCACCTTACAGAGTTATTCCTTTTCTCTGCCTTTTACCATTTTAATTTCCCTGTTAGGATTTAATGCTTGTTGTTTTGATCTGGTATCATCAGCTGCACCCAAATAGATTTGCTTTGAAGCCCTGGGAACCACTGCAGTTGGATGCAACTCCATGTACCTGTCTGCATCAAAAAACTTACTGGAAGCATATCTTTCTAACTCTTTTTGCCTTTGCTCTGACATGGTAGATATGTTGGAAGTGTCTAGCCCTTGTTCTTTTGCTTTCTTTATCTGATCCAAAGCAGCCAGTTCTTTCATCCTTGCAGTCCAAGCCATAGGGTTTTTCTCAGGATCCTCAAATGGAACAGGTGGCTCATACCTGTTGGAAGTAGTTTCTTGAGGGGTCCTGGCAGTCACTGTATCTCTAAGCTTATAAGGGAATGGACCTGAAGATGTATCAGAAGAGACATGTCCACCCCTGGAATAAGGGTGCTGCCTGGAGTGTCCTTTGGAGTAAACCTGAGTTTCTCTTTGGTTTCCCCTATATCCTCCCCTTCTAGAGTAGGACCCCCTAGATTGGCTTTCCCTTTGATATGTTCTTGCATGAGGCTGGTAGGGAGCCTGGCTTCTAGCAGGGCCTGATCTTGCAGAGCTGCCACCTGCACCTGCATCAGGTGGAGGTGGTGGAGGAGGATGAGGGTGCTTGGACTGAGAAGAATCTTTATCAAACTTCCTCTTCTTCTTCATTGCCTTTAACTGGTTCCTGGAGAATTGCATCCAATGCTCAGAGATTGGGCAATTGTGCAGAATATAATATGGAACATCATTATCATCTCTGACTTTGGCAGGAGGAACTCTCTTCAAGGCCTTACTTCTTGCCTTTCTTTTCCTTGCAATTGTGGCAGATGAGTCATCAGAAGCAGTATTATAATCCTCAGATTCAGAACTTTGTGCATCATATAAAGCATCAAGCTTTTTCATCAAATCCTCTTTCAGTTTCATAGCAGCTGATGGGGCAACAGAAACAGCAGATGTAACAGATACAGAAGCAGCAGATGTTACAACAAATACAGGAGCAGCAGATGTTACAACAGAGATTACTTCAGGAATTTTGGCAGCAGCAGGTTCAGAGACAACAATAACAACATCTACAGCAGGCTCAACATCAATAGCCTCTGTCATCAAAACATCCTGGGATGAGGGCTCAACAGCAGCAATTGAAACAATTTCTTCCTCAGTAGCAACAGCAATTCCAGAGGTAGACACAGCATTGTCTTCAGCAGCAGCAGCTGCAGCATCATCATAAGCAGCAGACACTGAATGAATGAAAGCAGAAATTATACTGGGTCACAACATGAGAAGGGCACTAGGGCCTTGGACAGATCTTCTGAAGGCTGGGCAGCAAGAACCACTGGGGGCTGGACAGCATAGACTTCTGGAAGGCAGCTGAAGTAAGCAGTATCAAAAGTAGACAGCAAAGACCTTAGGTCTATTGCTAAAACTGGAGTAGCAGCAGCAGCAGAAACAGTCACAGCAGCAGTAGCAGCAGAAACAACAGCAGGGGCAGCAACAGCTTCATAGGGCATCTCCCCCTGCCTGGATGCAGATACCTGTGCATCAAGGCACACTGCTGGGGGTGCTGCTATAGGGGTAAGGAAGGAGGAAAGCCTGGTAGAGAGAGCTGCCACTGATTGTTGTAGAGGAGCTAAAGAGGCCTCCAGGAGAAGGGAGAGCCTAGGAGCAAGGAGCTCATACAACTGATCAGCAAGGGCTGGGAGATCTACATGCTCAAGGGGAGCAGAGGTAGAGGGTACAGGGAAGGCTGAGGGAGCTTGAGGAGGAGGGCTGAAGGGTGGAAGGGATGACTCAGGAGAGGGTATGGTAGAGATGGAGGATAGAGGGATGGAAATGGAGGGAGTGAAGGTGGGTTGATCAAGAATCTAGTGGAGAAGGTCTTGGAAAGATGTGGAGGAGGATGGCAAATCTGGAGGAGAAGAGGGGGAATCATCCATGTAGGATTCATCCAAGAGAGTGAAGGATGGAATGGATGGAGATGAGGGGACATTTGGAGGGGGATAAGAGAATAAGGGAAGGAAGTGGTCTGCTGGTGGAGAGGAAATTATTGCTGGAGATGGAATAGAAGTTGGGGATGGGCTGGAGATGGTAATTGTGGAGGTGGCTGGAGAGGTGGATGGAGCTGGAGGAAGGGTTGAGCTTGGAGGAGGAGAAGCAGCAGCACTAGCAGGCAGGTCCTCTGCAGGGGCAGAGGCCTGGGGTGGAGTGACTCTTAGAGTCCTGGTGCCTGAAGGGCCAGAAGAGGAGGGCCTGCTGGGCTTGGAGATTTGCCTGTCCCATTTCCCAAAAAGGGCACAGGTGAGTCTCTTGGAGGCATTGATGTGCACTCCAGAGGAGACTAGCAGGGCAGGGCACTTAGCCTGGAGGAAGATTCCCAGAATTCTTCCATAATTCACAAAAGTTTTATTGATCTTTTTCTTCAACAAATCAAAGAATACTTCTCCCCAGTTCAGGCTTTTGCTATCTACCAGAGCTCCCATAAGGCAGAGCTGATATCTGGAGATTGTATCATGAGCAGAATGCTTGGCCAAAAGGACCTTGCCTACTACATCAGCCAAAAACCTGTATTCCACAGACAGGTTTCTCTTAAACAGTTTGCTAGGGTTCCCCTCAGGATGACCCATCCTGGCAAGAACATCAGCAAACTCTTCTCCAGAAAGGTCAGCAGAGTCTTCACCATTCCTTAAACCAAAAACCTCTGTCAATACTGCAGGAGTCATAGGTACCTGGGTGCCACCAATGAAGCCAACTATGGTATTGTTGTCCAGGTTGTGGGCAGTGTAAACCCATTCTTTAATCTCATCTGAGGCAAGTTTGAGTCTGGTTGACATCAAGGCAGTTAATTGCTGATCTTTGAACAATCTGAGAATATCCTGGAAGATTTGATCGGTTGTGTTGAAGGAATCGAAATCGATGTCAAAGCCGGCATCAAATTTCATGGCGGCGAGCACAGCAACAGAAACGGCCATGGTACCTGCAAAAAATCAACAGACAAAACGACCAAGTGTAGAACTGCTTGGAGGGAAGAAAAGTTTGCAGAGAAATTGAAAGCGCAAGAGAGAACGACGACGAAAAAAGAGTTTTATATTAGGGTTCGACGCAGAAAAGGAAAGATCGTTGAACTCAGTTCGACGATCGAGGCTTCTAAAGGAATCTGAAGAGACTTCAAAACCGTCGATCTCCGTTCGACGATCTGGAAAGGCGTCGAGCTCCGTTCGACGATCGTTCAGGGAACAAAATCGTCGAGCGCCGTTCGACGATCGTTGACCGAAGGAGACAGTTCATGCTGTCGGAGGAGCGCTGAACTCAGTTCGACGATTCTGGAAATCGTCGAAATCCGTTCGACGATCTTTGGAGAAATCGTCGAGCGCAGTTCAGAGATCAGAGAATTCTAGACTCTAAGGAAAAACAGAAATTTTGCCTAGTCTTGGTCAATTTTTGCTTTCAAAATCTTGGGTTTTATTTAAGACTTCCTCCATCTAACATTCCTAACTGATTTAGGAAGAAGGTATGTTTCTTTTCATCCAAAGGTTTGGTGAAAATATCTCCCCTTTGTAAATCAGTTGGGATATATTGCAGTTCAATTTTATTCTTTTCAACATTATCCCTTAAGAAATGATGCCTAATCTCTATATGTTTTGTCCTACTATGGAGGACTGGATTTTGAGCTATGGAGATAGCACTTGTATTGTCACAAAATATTTTTGACTTTTCTAAGTTGTAACCATAGTCTAGGAGTTGATTTTGAATCCACAATATTTGTGAACAGCAACTGCCTGCAGCCATATATTCAGCTTCAGCAGTTGAAGTTGACACAGATGTTTGCTTCTTACAAAACCAAGAGACAAGTCTATCACCAAGGAACTGACAAGTTCCACTGGTGCTTTTCCTGTCAATTCTGCATCCAGCATAATCAGCATCAGAGAATCCAGTTAACTCAAATGCTGAATCTTTTGGATACCAGAGACCTAGATTTGGACAACTTTTAACATACCTAAGAATCCTCTTTACTAATGTGAGGTGTGACTCTCTAGGGCTAACTTGGAATCTAGCACATATACATGTAGCAAACATTATATCTGGTCTGCTAGCTGTAAGATACAGTAAAGAGCCAATCATTGCTCTATATGTTGTCTGATCAACTGGTTTCCCATGTTCATCAGCATCCAGTACAACATTGGTAGGCATGGGTGTTTTCATACAAGATGCCTCAGACATGCCAAATTTCTTAACCAGCTCATTAGCATATTTGGTTTGAGAAATAAGGATGCCCTCAGCATGTTGTTTGACTTGCAATCCTAGGAAGAAGGATAGCTCACCCATGCTACTCATCTCAAATTTAGAATGCATCAGGTTAGAAAACCTTCTGCACAATTTTGAGTCAGTAGAACCAAAGATGATATCGTCTACATAAATTTGTACTAGTAGGGTATGGGACTTATGGGTTCTAATGAAAAGAGTTTGGTCTACTCTACCCCTTATAAAACCATTTTCCAAAAGAAAGCATGCTAGGGTCTCATACCATGCTCTAGGAGCTTGCTTGAGGCCATATAATGCTTTATTTAATCTAAAAACAAAATCAGGATGAGTTGGAGAGATAAAACCTGGAGGTTGTCTGACATAGACTTCCTCTTTGATGTCTCCATTTAAGAAGGCACTCTTGACATCCATCTGATAAACCTTGAAGCCTTTGTGAGCTGCATATGCTAGAAATATCCTGATGGCTTCCAATCTTGCAACAGGTGCAAAGGTCTGGTCGTAGTCAATTCCTTCTTCTTGAGAATATCCTTGGGCAACTAGCCTTGCCTTGTTCCTTATTATTACTCCTTGATCATCCAGTTTGTTTCTGAATACCCATTTTGTTCCAACAATGGAATGATCCTTTGGCTTTGGCACTAGTTCCCATACTTTGTTCCTCTCAAATTGATGCAACTCTTCTTGCATGGCAATGATCCAGTGTGGATCTTGCTCTGCATCTTGAATGGACTTAGGTTCAATTTGAGAAAGGAAGCAGGTGTGCAACAGGTTTTGGTTGACCTGATTTCTGGTTTGCACACCAGCTAAGATTTCTCCAATTATTTGGGTAATTGGATGGTCTCTTGATGTTACTAAATCAACATGGGGTGTTGATTGTTCACCAACCTGTGTTGTTGTTTCCTCTTATGGTTCAACAACTGGCTCTTCAGGTTGTGCCTCAATATGTTGAGCATTGCTTTCATCTTCACTGCTTTCATCTTCTTGAGCAACCTGTAGCTTGTTCATATCTTCAACTAGAGAGTGTTCCTGCAAAGGTTCTATGGTAGAAGAAATCTTCTCCTGTCAACACAGTGGTGTTGTCCTCTGACTTGATCTTGCATAGAGTTTTGCTGAAGATCACCTGGTAGCCTTCATCACATAGCTGACTGATACTGATTAGGTTGTGCTTCACTCCTTCCACATATGCTACCTTCTTGAAGGTTACAGAACCAATCTGGACTGCTCCATATCCTTTAGTTTGTCCAAAGTTGGAGTCACCAAAGATAACTTTGGGTCCAAGCTTGGCTTTAAAGGAATTGAGGTTGTCCTTGTTCCCTGTCATGTGCTTTGAGCATCCACTATCCAAATACCATTGCTGGTTAGATGTTGCATAGGTCTTCACCTGCACATTAAGCAATTTACTTGTTTTTGACCCAGTTTACCTTGGGCCTAGGTTGATAACCTTTAAATTCAGAAATGAAAGACATCCCTGGCTGACTCTTATATCCTTCAGGATGATATCTCCTTGGAGGTAAAATCCATTCAGTATAAGGGTTAAATGTTTGGGATGAAGAACCCTCAGGATTCAATTTTGACTTGCCCTTGAAAATTTTTCCACTGCTCTGACCTCTGTTCGACGATCTTGGAGCTGAGTTCGACGATCTTGGGTCAGATCGTCGAGCTCCGTTCGACGGTCGACTATGGCTGAGGTCAGGTATATGGGATCGTCGACCAGCGTTCGATGATCTTGGCTTAGATCGTCGATCAGCGTTCGACGATTTGTCCTGAGATCGTCGAGCTGCGTTCGGCGATCGTCGATCTTCATTCGGCGATCGTCGATCTCCGTTCGACGATTTGTGCTGGACTTTAGTTTTCTGGGGCAGATCAGAATTCTTCCTGGCAACCTCTACAACTCCCTTTCCCTTGTCAGAAATGAACTTGATAGGGGTTGTTAGAACAATAGGTTGGCTGGATGAGGCACCCAAGCCCAGTGTACTGTTGAATCTTGAGTTCACTGTGCTTGTGATGTCCATCAGCTTGATGCTTCTCCCATTGAGAGATTCTTCAAGCTTCTTGGCCTCAGAGAGTTCACTCTTCAGTGAAGCTATCTGTTCCCTATGGTTCTCTAACTCCTGAGAGAGCTTGAGGTTTTCTGATTTTAAAGCATTGTGTTCAGATAATTGATTTCTGAGAGAGATGATCTTTTTCTCAGACTTTAGCAGGTCTAAACATAGTGCTTTAAATTCAAGTTTAAAATCTTCTGAAGTGAAATCAAAAGAGTTGATTACCTGATCTTCTTCAGGTTGAGTTTCTGAGTCTGACTCTGACTCCTCTTCTTCTGAGTTGTGTTGAGAGGCATTGATTGCCATCATGCAGAATTCTTTTTCCTCTGCATCATCCTCATCATCACTTGAGCTGGAAGAGGCCTGTGACTCCTCTTCAGTCTCACTCCAGGATTCAGCAACAAATCCTTTCCTTGTGTGCTTACTTTTGCTGGTGGAAGGTTTGTTATTTCCATGCCTTTTGGAGTCCTTCTCCTTTCTTCTTTCTTTTCTATCCCTCCTGTCCTTGTTCTTGTTTTCTGGACAGTCAGGAACTATATGCCCTGGTTTCTTGCAACCAAAGAAAATAATTTCTTTGTTATTGCCAAAGGACTTGTCATACCTTGGCTTATCTTGCTCCTTGTATGATCTTCTTCTGAAGTCCTTTCTGGCCATCTTATAGAATCTTTTGGCCAACAGGCTGAGAAGTTCATCATTGCTTGTGGCCTTTTCTTCAGGCAGATCCTCAGCTGCCTTGAATGCAATAGTCTTCTCCTTTCTTGTGGCTGGAGAAGCAGCCTTTTGTTCTTCTTCTCTGTTCTTGATGAGTAGCTCATAAGATTTGAGCTTACCCAACAAGGCTTCAGTGGTAATCTCATTTAGGCTTCTGGCATCTTTAATTGGCTAGATTCTTGAATCCCAAGTGCTGGGGAAGCACATTAGGATTTTGTCATTGAGTTCTGTCAGTGAGATTTCTTTGTCTAATGTCCTCAGTTCACTGACAATTAGACTTAATCTATTGTACATGTCTCCCACTGACTCTGTTTCTCCCTTCTTGAAGTTCTCATATTGGGAGATGAGATGAGATCTTCTGTCCTTTCTCTCATCAGCTGATCCAGAAACTATTTCTGAGAGCTTGTCCCAGATCTCCTTGGCTGAGTTGCATTCAGCTACCTTCTGAAAAATGTCATCTGACATTGTCTGAGCTAGAATGTTCATTGCCTTGGCATCAGCCACTTTCCACTTTTTGATGTCAGCATCTGTTCCTGATGGGGGTGGAACAGCATTAGTGCTTGTACTCTCTGGAGGTCTTGGACAAACTGTTAAGACAGAATTAAAAATATCTTCGTCAATAGAGTTCATGTATAATCTAATCCTTGCTTTCCAAAGTGCAAACTTTGACAGATTGCACACTGGAGGTCTGGTGCTTGCATAATCTTTGTTTTGGGCCATGATTTGTGCAAGCTAAAACTAATAATAAAATATAGAGGAAGGATCTAGTTTGGGATCTTGGGGTTTAGGTGTTAGCCTGTACAACCAAACAGATATGGTATGTTTAACCAACCTGGCTCTGATACCAATTGAAAGGGGAAACTAGATCTGATATACTCTAGAGGGGGGGGGTGAATAGAGTATATGGTGCTTTTTGAAAACACAAAGAAAACTTTTTGCAAAGCCTTACAACAATTGTTGTAATGCGTGTAAGCAGGGAAGCAGAAATAAAACTAAGCTATGCAGAAATTAATTACAAGAAGATCTAGGCCAGAAACAAACAGAGAACATGCAAAACCAGTTGACACAAGGAAATATAGTGGTTCCCCAACTTGGGTACATCCACTCTTCTACCACCCTAGGTAGGAATCCACTGCAGGATGAGTTGATCAGGTGTCCTGGGCACCAATGAGCTTTTGATAAGGTGCTCAAAAACCAAAACAAATTTTTTGATCAGGTGTCTTGCCACCAATGAGCTTTTGACAAGGTGCTCAAAAACCAGATTCAAACTTTTGAAGGGAGTTTGAAAAACCCTTTACAGAATGGGGGTGAGAGAGTGATGGGAGTCTTCTCTTTCTCAAGCAACTGAGAAGACTATGTGGATTCAGTGATGTTGTCAAAGCTCCCCCTGAGTCCTTGAAGTCTTCAGGAAGATGAGCTTTGCTGAGGGTGATAGGCCTTCAAAGATAGATCTCCAGCAAAGAATGATTTCAGCAAGCTGAAATGTTGAGTGTCTGGAGTCTTGAGATGATGTTGGCCTTGAACACTTGAGAGCTGAAGAGATCTGAAGAATGCTTGAAAGCTTGATCTCTTCTTGATGAGTGTTCTTCAGAATTCTTGTTGACAGAGGATTTTGAATATTGTTCTGTCTTCTGTATTGTGTGTGTATCCTCTCTTATTCTCTGAATTCTCCTTTATTGCTTCAAAAACATTCTTCTTTTATTCTCTGTATAGAATATTATTCTCTGTCTAAGATAGCCGTTGGTCTGCATTAATTTCAGCCTTAATTGCATAATTTCTCTGAAGGAAAGTCCACTGAATTGTTCCTTGAAAAATCCCTTGAAACTTGCTCCAGAAGTAAATGAAAATGGCTGGCAGATCTTCTGAATTAAATGCAGAATAACTTCTATCTAATTTGAATTTGAATTCTGAAAGATAACTGAAATCGTCGAACTGAGCTCTGCTATCGTCGAGGTGAGCTCAGCGAAAAAGAAAAGTCCAATCAGCAAAGAAATCGTCGATCTGAGCTCAAAGATCGTCGAACTGAGCTCAGAGATAAGGATCCAGTGCAGAGCCAAAATCATCGACCTGAGCTCAGCGATCGTCGAATGGAGTTCGACGATATTGAGAAGTTGAGCTCAGCGATCGTCGACTAGAGTTCGACGATATTTTGAGGCTTGAGCTCAGCGATCGTCGAATGGAGCTCGACGATCTGCCAAAGTTGAGCTAGACGATCGTCGACCGGAGTTCGACGAAACGTCGTGCTGAGCTCGACGATTTGGACTTAGTCTCCAGAAAAACTTGGGTCTTCAGAGCAGCTACCAAACCTAGACTCCTGATCCCTTGGACTCAATTCTAATTGACCTATTATCTATACAGAAGGTCAAAGCACAAATTCCTAGAGACATAGTGATCCTGACCCAAATTAGTAATATGGTGTTCCAACAAAGAGGGAGAGTATTGTAACGCCCCGAAACTCAAAAGAGGGACGGGAAATGTTTAGAACCAAGTTTGGTGCTTGGTAGGGGTCACACGGTCTGGGACACGGGCATGTCTAGGGCTGTGTCATGCTCGAGTTCGACGATCTTCTTGTGTGGTCGACGAAAATGCAGTTGATGATCATCGTGACATCGAACACGGCCTGAGACACGGGCGTGTCCCAGGGTATGTCCTTCTCGGGCTGTTAGCCGAGCTGTGTCGGGGGAGGAACAGGTCCTGGAGCACAAGCGTGTTCGGGTTGACACGGGCATGTCAAATTGTACATGGGCGTGTCGAGGACCCGAGTTCTCTTCAGGTTGTGTTTGGTACTGTGTCGATGGAGGAACACGCCCAGCAACACGGGCGTGTACTGATTGATACGGGCATGTCAGGTGTGACACGGGCGTGTCAAGAGCCTGTGTCCTGGTCTGGACGCGACGGTTTTGGCATCGATTGAGGCGCACAGCCTTGGACACGACCGTGTCACAAGCCGTGTTCAGCCCAGAAAATTGATTTTAAGTGCGAATCGTGGCCGTCCGTTGAATCGTGGCCGTCTGTTTCCTTCTTTTGGGATCCAAGGGCCCTGGCTGGTCCTGGTAGTGTTAAATCCGGGAATAGGGTTTGAAACCCTCATTCTACTCCAAGCTTTCTCTTTCTAAAGCTTTAGAGAGAGGGGAGAGCAAGGAAGAAGGAGGAGGAGAGTTCCGGCTGAGGATGGAGCTTCGGAGCCCCAAATCGCAAGCCGAGTTCGGATCTACGGAGGTGAGGCCGTTGCGGTGATTTTCATCCATCTAGATCTTCATGGCACCAAAGAGAAACACTAGTGTAACGATTCTCCTCTTGGACATGTGAAGTACTCTTTCCTTTTGCATAGGAAGCCCGATCTCGCAAGTATGCGGTGAGTGTGAGGTGTTCCTTCGGGTAGACATGAATAGTCCCCGTTATTTTGCATGTAGAGTTCGGAATCGAGAAACAGACATAGGCATGGTGTGTGAAGCCTACCGGACAAGTTGGTCTGGATCGGTGATGTTGCATTGCATGAATGGCCAGATAAGACTCCGCACTGATGGTGGTTTATCGGGTTTTCTACGCGGTAGATTGCAACAGGGAGCCTTAGGGACTAACCTCAAGGTGCACCAGGAAAACTGGGCAGAAACGTGGTTCTGCCATCTTAGTGCCCTGGGAGCCAACTTGTACATAACTGGGTTATGTAATATTGTGAGTTCAATACCCGGGATTCGGGGAAGCTTGACCCATGCCGATGACTTAAATTGTTGTGGTGAGGTGAGCAACGGGTTGAGTGGAACCGTACCCGCTCTATGTGGTTCGATTTTAGGGGCCTACCGATGGTATAGAGGGTGGGTCTTAGGTTTTTGATGTCTTGAATTGATGTGACTTCTGCCGGAAAGACTTAAATGCTCACGAGTTTGTCGTCCTAGAGGCGGCGGTGGACCGAGTTCACCGTATAAGTGCCCTGAGAGCACGGGGTGTGTGGCCGTGTGTGCCTATGCCTGTGGTGAAGTGTGCTTAAATTATACTTTCAATATCTTATTTTGTTTTACTAATGCACTGTAGGGAAGGAGCATCGCTGCCCCGAGTAAAGGGGCGGAGTCATTATAATTTGGTCAGCTTTAGCTGACCGTTACTTTGTTTGCCACCGCTTTAGTGGATTGTGCTTGCAGGTGCTGCGGAGCATAGTGGCAAATAGCGGGCAAAATCCCTGGTTGCTGAGCCAGCCCTCGAAGTTCTAAAGCGAATGTTTACTTATATTCTCATGTGTGACCGGCCTGCATGCCGATGTTTGGAAGAAACTATTTATTTAACTTAAACTCTTATAAGGCCATAAGGCCAAGTACTTGTGTATTTGTACGTTCATTTTCTTTGGGTTATTCTTAGTGGACATTCATGTTGTGGTTGAGTTCTTTATTTTGCAACATTTAAAATGCTTCCGCTAGAATGTGCTCTGTGTAGGACGTTGGTAATTGGAAGAATGGTTTCATTGTGTAACCCTTCGATCTCTTTATGGTATATGGCATCGGGCACCTGCCAGACCTACTACTATATGCTCTGTGACAAATAGGAGGTGTTACAACATTTATCAATTCCTCTCCCCCGCGCACAACAAAAGTCAGAAGTCATGAAAGATTCAGTTTTGATTTGGGAGGCCACTGCTGGAGGTGGAACAATTGTAATTTAACTTCAAGGTACAACATTTCTGAGACAGCCACGTCTGTTGAAGCCAAAAAGCTGCCCTCAACGAGAGTTCGGACCTTGGTGTATTGCCAACACCTATTTCTCCCAACTCCCGACCCCTGACTAGCAATGAAGAACCGAGAACTGACCCTAAGCCTCAGCTGGGAGGTCCCTCCTCTAACCCGAAAGATCTCTGAGAGGTTCCCCTCCTTAGCCAATTGCAGGGCTGGGAGCACCTCAAAAAGCACTAACTGATTTCAGAAAGAATGAAAGCCTGCCTTCTGAGATACCCTGTGAGTCATATTTATAGATATTCAGTATCTGGTCTGCCAACAACATAATTCCGCTGTGCAAAAAGGCTAACTGTAGAACCGAGGGCAATCTGGTAATTTTACCCGAGGGCAATCTGGTAATTTTACCCGAGGGCAATCTGATGATTTTACCCGAGGTCAATCTGGTAATTTTACCCCCGAACCATACTGGGCGGAAGCCCTTCCGCCGCTCTGTAAGTTTTTCGCCTCCCCCATACCAACCTTGAGGGGACCCCGCCTACCCGGGCGTAAGCCCTCTCATATGCCCTGAGCGGGAGCCCTCTCGTCTGCCATGGGCGAGAACCCTCTCACCCATCTGCTAGGTTACCCGGCCTCTAGCCTAAAGCTAGTTCAAGTCTAGCACAAGGCTATCCCAACCCTGGTCCTTTGGGAATCTAGGTTCCACCTCAGCGAATCTGGGGTTGTACACAATCCCCGCTCTTTGTGAGCTAGCCTTGCGCTCAAAAAGACACGTCTAATCCCAGATATTCGTTGGGCACTTGATGACCTGGAAAGGAATCTTGGGTGGGCCCTACCTTAGCCCTGTTTATATATATATATATATATATATATATATATATATATATATATATATATATATATATATATATATATATATATATATATATATATATATATATATATATATATATATATATATATATATATATATATATATATATATATATATATACGCCGCCAGGCTAGTTCTCAGGCCACCGTTCTTGTCATCACCTTTTGCTTTAGCTCCCACAAGGCTGTGAAGATGTAGGCCAAGCGTAGCTAGAAGCCACTCTCAAAAGAATTCCAAGACCGTCTCGTCGCGGCCCAGGCGAGAGCTCATGCCAACTGCGCTGGGATTGCCCCTAGCTTATGCGCGAGTGGCCTACCAGCTCACCTTCCCGGCTGAAGAAGAGGAAGGCTAAGTCTGTTAGGTGAGACCACTCGAAGAAGGATCTAACCTCTCCCTCCCTGACTCCTGATCGCGCCGAGAACCCTCCTTCCCTGTCTGAGGTATCCCTCTCACTTCATTTCATGGCGTAAACCCGCTTTGCTGCGTCTAACACATTTCCCTTTGCGCCAACAGTTCCAGAAACTGTCGCAGACAACCCTCCGGCAGATACCGAGTCGATTCATCCCCCGGGCGAGAACTCACAGCTGGTCTCAGAGGCCATCCACCCGACTACCCAAGTCCATCTCGTGATCCATCTCGGTAACCTATTTCATCATTCGTCTTGCATGACCTGCTTTCCTTTCGCTGACTCGTTTTTTCACAGCCTTTGCTCTCGACAGCCCAAGGCTCACCCACCGGAGCCCCCGAACTCCCGCGCCCAATGATCCCGAGAATGTAGTAGTCAGTCTTCCCCTTTCGCCTGGAAGGGTTATTCCTGTATCAACCACACCCGCGTCAGGGTCCCGGCCTCCGACGGAAGAAGGTACCACCGCTCCCCAACTGGCCAAAACCATCGCTTTGGAGCTCATGACATACCCCCCGGGATGAGGCAAACCGCTCCACCTTATTTTTGGAAAAAGCATGGAAGGGCAGCCCAGCCTTTCTCGCTGATCTGCGGCCTAGAGCCCGCTCCCTGGCATAGGTAAGCAGTCCTTGCCCAGTCTTTTCGCTCTTTCTTGATTTGACTAGATTTTGCATGTTAGATCTGACGACTGTGGAGGAGGAAGCCAATGAAGAAGAGGGGACGATCTCCCCACAGCCCTATCCCAGCGACATGGAGGAATATCTAGACGCCGAGGGGAGCGGCAAAACTCAGTGAAAGCGGATAACGGAAGTCCTGAAAAAGCTCATTGTGATGCGCCAAGCCGACTCGCTCCCATTGACGAGACTCGAAAAGTTGGTCAAGCGGCGAACGACTTTGATCGAGAGGGACCACACTCACCTTATCGGTGAGCAGGTGCGCCAGGTCGAATGCAAGGAGACATCCCCTGGAAGGCATATCACGCGAGTCCGGGATCAGCTGCGCTTGGTCAACCAGGGGCTCACCGCCCAGACTGCCTATCACTACCCGCGGGTGCCGCTGAGATCAGGAAGGTGAGGTTGGGGTAGATGGAGTTGGGAGCAGTACTAAACTGCGCCGGATCTCGCCTCTTCTAACCACAAGCTCTCAGCTTACCCTTCCCGCTTGTACCCCTTCTGACTATCAAAACATTATTTATAATCGTTATTTCTATGGCTCTCACCTCGCGAGATGCCTTTGGTATATATATTTATTTTAGTTTTTTATGTACTTTGTGTAATGCCCCCACCTGTCACATGACATATAACGGTGGGTCCGGCCGGGGCCCCACGCCATATAGCACAGACAAGCGAAGGAATCACGTGTGGAAATCAAATCTATGCTTGTCCTTAACTCATTCCATTCTAGCGCAGCATTTTTCGGTTAACATGAACTCAAACCAGAATGTCCACCAATATATAAATACCACATTTATATATAACAACACCAGGAATGTATACAACTCACACACCCTGGCCTTATGGCCTTAGTAGTTCCTCTTTCACATCAATGGTTTCGTACATCGGCACGCAGGCCGGCCACACATGAAATCCAACCATGAATCTTCACATAGCCTTCAAGGACTAAGAACACCAGGCTAGTCAATCCACTTATTCTTTACAAACCGCAGCACCTGCAATTCATCATCCAAACCAACACAAAAAACAAAGTAACGGTCAGCATTGCTGACCCATTATAACGACCCTACCCCCTACCCGGGGTAGTGGTTCCTTCCCTGTATACAGTGCTTCCTTTCTCATCAAGCATCAACAAACATCACCAAATCACATCATAGCTAGATCATTCTCTTTATTCCACTAACAAACACATCACATCACAAACGCTGGAGTCCACCAACGCTCCGTGCACTCAGGGCACCTTCTTGGCGTACCGGAATCCACCATCGTACACCGCAGCTCTCGAGGTTTTAACTTGTTGGTTGACCGGCCCTAGTCCACCAGCTCGCAGGCTGGCGACATCCCGCCCAAGCCACTCAGAGGTCCATCCTCACAGCATCACAAACAGAGCAGACCGACCCACACTATGTGGTGTAGCAAGCCGGGTTTATCTAAGCTCCACAGGCATTGTCTACCCATCGATCCCCCTCCTAATCCGATCGACCCACACTATGTGGTGCAGCAACCCGGGTTTAACTCGGCTCCCCTAGCATTGCCACCCATCGATCCCTTCCTTAACTGGATCAACCCACCCTAGTGGTGTAACAGGCCGGGTTTATCACGAGCTCCCCAGGCGTGCTACCAATTGATCATCTCATAACCAGGAGCTTTACCAAAGCCTCCTCAACATCACATCCATACATTCATCACAACAGAATTCCGTTTTACACATCATCAAAGCCACGGAGTCTTCTCCGGTTTACCCATGAACATCACCAATCCAGACTACCGGTCCAGATGGGCTTCACACAACATGCCTACGCCGTACTCCATATTTCCGGCTCTAAATGCAGACACAACAAAGGAATCACTTCCGCGATCCACCTCTTGGTGGAGGATTCCAAGCACAGGTATAGAGAAAGGACTTCGATGTCCAAGAAGGAGATCGTTACCCTTGAAGATCGCTTCGGCGCCATGAAGTAGCCGGATGGAAATCAACGCCTCGGCCTTGCCTTCACGAATCCGCTCTCGGATCTTCGCTCCGCACTCCGCAGCTCCTACAGCAGCTGGAAGACTCCTCCCTTCTCTCTCCCTTAGGCCTTTCTTCTTTCTCTCTCTTGGAATGAAGATGAAGAAGAAGAAGATAATAAAAGAGGGTTTTAAATCCCCTTTTTTCGGCCTTCCCAACACCTGGACAAAGCCCAGCCACTGGATCCAGGAAGAGGGAAACAAACGGCTCAGATCTGGCCAGAAAAGCTAAGACACGGCCTGACACGCCCTGTGACACGCCCGTGTCACAGGCTGTGTCCCCCTAAGCGGCAGACAACCGACTCAATCCAACCAGTACACGGCCGTGTGACACGCCCGTGTCACGTGCCGTGTACCCGACACGCCCTCAGACACGCCCGTGTCTGAGGCCGTATACCTCCACAGAAATAATCCCAAAACAACCCGAGACTTCACACAGCCTGGCACACGGCTTGGCACACGCCCGTGTTCATGGTTGTGTGCACCAGGACACACCCGTGTCCCGCAAATACGCCCTAACCCGAGACGTCGAGCTGAATTTGACGCCCACTGACACGCCCTGTGACACGCCCGTGTCACAGGCCGTGTCCTCACTGGAACTCGATACTCGACGATCGTCGTGTAACACTCGTCGAGCATGTCGACACGGCATCCGACACGGCCGTGTCCTGGGCCGTGTGCCCCTCTCGACGATGTCGAGCGAAAATCGTCGACACCAAGTCCGATCGTCGACACAACCTCGACACGCCCTGCGACACGTCCGTGTCGCAGGCCGTGTCAACTGACACGCCCGTGTCCCAGGCCGTGTCACCCATGCCTGAACCCGATTTTGCTCAAAATGATTCTCTTGACTTCAGGGTGTTACAATCCTCCCCCCTTCAAATAATTTCGTCCTCGAAATTTGACTCCAAACAGCCAAGTAGTCACAACATCATCAAAGCTTACACCGCAAGCCTTCGCACACACTAACAAACGGACAACACAACAAACATCCCTAGCTTCCACTTGTGCACATTCAATCACATAAGACCTCAAACAAAACGACATAATTGATTGATTTCGGCACAATCACAAGTGCACCAAGCTATTATAGAGATCGACAACTATAGATATAAACATCATTTACATCAGCCAAAAGTGATGTACATCAGCTATTATTCATCACACCTGATATCAAAACATAGTTTACATACACAGCTTTCAGAGCATCGACATGATTCACATCACAGTTCACTTCCGCTCAGCCTCCCGATTTTGAAATTCGCGATTTAAAGATAAATGAAACGCTCGAGGCTGAATTTCACCAACTGAGCTTTGCGGCTCTTGCACTTCCATCGCATGCAATCTAGGTTGCGTCCGGGGTGCAGATGATTCGGCCACTGCTTTCCCTTTTTCTTCATATGACGCACCTGTCTTTTTCTCACTCCCTGGAGGGACATTCCAACAGAATTTTGCGATGTGTCCTTGCTGCCCACATTTATAACATATACGTGTATCCACACGTCCTGGCCCATACGTCGCCCCCGAAGAAACAGTCGACGGAGCTACGTCCACCGGCCTAAATCTTTTCTTCTCTTGTCGGCGAAACTCCGATTGATCTGGTGGTGACATTTTAAACTCTGACTTTTCCCTTGTCAGTCTCTTATTCTCTCGTACTCGCTTCATATCCTTCTCCAAGGCACGAGCTGTATCGACCAACGCCTGAAAGCCTTGGCTCACCGAACTCGGAAGTGCCAACCTCAAGTCATCCCGCAAGCCTCCATAAAACCGATTCGTCTTTCGCGCTTCCTCCGCAAAGGTAGATCCCGCATATCTCCCCAATCTTGTAAACTCATGCAGGTAGGTATCAATATCTCGCTCACCCTGCACCAAACGGAGAAACTCATTTTCCATCGCAATCCTCTGTGACACTGGCACATACTTGGCTAAAAATATTTGGGAGAATTCCTCCATTGAAATCTCCGTTAAACCTCGACCTGCCAAGTGGTGCACTTCAATTTCATCCCACCACAATATCGCATCGCCTTCCAACAGAAAAGTGGCCAACATCACTTTCTGTGCTTCGACCGTCCTGATTGCGGTTAGGATCCTTTTGACTCTTGCTAACCAATCTTCTGCCTGCGTTGGTGAGAGCGCTCCACCAAACGTCGGTGGGTGAAAGTGCATAAAATGTGACAATGCGTCGTCACTCGCTTGCACTTCCACCACCTCGGCAGCATGCTCTTGTCTTCCACCAGATCTTGCCTGTCCAGTTGGTTGTGCTTGTAACACTGCAAGCACTGTCTCCGCTACCACCCGTATGGCCTCTGCCGAGGGAGGCATAGGCGCTTCCACGGGTTCTGCACTTTCATCCGACCGCTGGGGCTCAGACGGCCCAGCTCCATCCCTCGCCACCTATCAATGTACAGAACACCATTAAATTCTTCCAAATCATAACGGTACTGGTACATTGACTACACAGGCACGCACAGTATGTGCATGACAAACATTCCTAGTGGACATTTATGAGTTCATTTATGTTCTCTCCTCCCAAACAATCTCAACCTCGCTTTGATACCACTTTGTAACGCCCCCACCTGTCACATGACATATAACAGTGGGTCCGGCCGGGGCCCCACGCCATATAACACAGACAAGCGAAGGAATCACGTGTGGAAATCAAATCTATGCGTGTCCTTAACTCATTCCATTCTAGCGCAGCATTTTTCGGTTAACATGAACTCAAACCAGAATGTCCACCAATATATAAATACCACATTTATATATAACAACACCAGGAATGTATACAACTCACACACCCTGGCCTTATGGCCTTACTAGTTCCTCTTTCACATCAATGATTTCGTACATCGGCACGCAGGCCGGCCACACATGAAATCCAACCATGAATCTTCACATAGCCTTCAAGGACTAAGAACACCAGGCTAGCCAATCCACTTATTCTTTCCAAACCGCAGCACCTGCAGTTCATCATCCAAACCAACACAGAAAACAAAGTAACGGTCAGCATTGCTGACCCATTATAACGACCCTACCCCCTACCCGGGGTAGTGGTTCCTTCCCTGTATACAGTGCTTCCTTTATCATCAAGCATCAACAAACATCACCAAATCACATCATAGATAGATCATTCTCTTTATTCCACTAACAAACACATCACATCACAAACGCTGGAGTCCACCAACGCTCCGTGCACTCAGGGCACCTTCTTGGCGTACCGGAATCCACCGTCGTACACTGCTGTCTCTCGAGGTTTTAACTTGTTGGTTGACCGGCCCTAGTCCACCAGCTCGCAGGCTGGCGACATCCCGCCCAAGCCACTCAGAGGTCCATCCTCACAGCATCACAAATAGAGCAGACCGACCCACACTATGTGGTGTAGCAAGCCGGGTTTATCTAAGCTCCCCAGGCATTGTCTACCCATCGATCCCCCTCCTAATCCGATCGACCCACACTATGTGGTGCAGCAACCCGGGTTTAACTCGGCTCCCCTAGCATTGCCACCCATCGATCCCTTCCTTAACTGGATCAACCCACCCTAGTGGTGTAACAGGTCGGGTTTATCACGAGCTCCCCAGGCGTGCTACCAATTGATCATCTCATAACCAGGAGTTTTACCAAAGCCTCCTCAACATCACATCCATACATTCATCACAACAGAATTCCGTTTTACACATCATCAAAGCCACGGAGTCTTCTCTGGTTTACCCATGAACATCACCAATCCAGACTACCGGTCCAGATGGGCTTCACACAGCATGCCTACGCCGTACTCCATATTTCCGGCTCTAAATGCAGACACAACAAAGGAATCACTTCCGCGATCCACCTCTTGGTGGAGGATTCCAAGCACAGGTATAGAGAAAGGACTTCGATGTCCAAGAAGGAGATCGTTACCCTTGAAGATCGCTTCGGCGCCATGAAGTAGCCGGATGGAAATCACCGCCTCGGCCTTGCCTTCACGAATCCGCTCTCGGATCTTCGCTCCGCACTCTGCAGCTCCTACAGCAGCTGGAAGACTCCTCCCTTCTCTCTCCCTTAGGCCTTTCTTCTGTCTCTCTCTTGGAATGAAGATGAAGAAGAAGAAGATAATAAAAGAGGGTTTTAAATCCCCTTTTTTCGGCCTTCCCAACACCTGGACAAAGCCCAGCCACTGGATCCAGGAAGAGGGAAACAAACGGCTCAGATCTGGCCAGAAAAGCTAAGACACGGCTTGACACGCCCTGTGACACGCCCGTGTCACAAGCCGTGTCCCCCTAAGCGGCAGACAACTGACTCAATCCAACCAGTACACGGCCGTGTGACACGCCCGTGTCACGTGCCGTGTACCCGACACACCCTCAGACACGCCCGTGTCTAAGGCCGTGTACCTCCACAGAAATAATCCCAAAACAACCCGAGACTTCACACAGCCTGGCACACGGCGTGGCACACGCCCGTGTTCATGGCCGTGTGCACCAGGACACACCCGTGTCCCGCAAACATGCCCTAACCCGAGACGTCGAGCTGAATTTGACGCCCACTGACACGCCCTGTGACACGCCCGTGTCACAGGCCGTGTCCTCACTGGAACTCGATACTCGACGATCGTTGCGTAACACTCGTCGAGCATGTCGACACGGCATCCGACACGGCCGTGTCCTGGGCCGTGTGCCCCTCTCGACGATGTCGAGCGAAATCGTCGACACCAAGTCCGATCGTCGACACAACCTCGACACGCCCTGCGACACGCCCGTGTCGCACGCCGTGTCAACTGACACGCCCTGGGACACGCCCGTGTCCCAGGCCGTGTCACCCATGCCTGAACCCGATTTTGCTCAAAATGATTCTCTTGACTTCAGGGTGTTACACTTTGTTATTTTGTTTATCTTGCCGAGAGCCTGGCTCTCGGACCCTTTTTGCCTTTCATATTCGTATGCTACTGTTCTCTTACCCGGGGTCCCTCTCGGAAGCTCTCACCATTTGCAGGTGCGAGAGGCGTCATCGAGGCATGGTGGAATATGAAGAGACAAAATATCTAAATTTTCTAGCCGCACTTCCGCCGCCTAGGAAATCCCTAATGATTACTTCTCTTTCTATAAATGGGCAAGCCCACCAACCGCATTTATTTCTTTATGATTCCACACCTTCTCCTTATCTTGACCTTGCTCGCGATGCCCTCTGCAACTCAGAGTCTCTCGCATACTAGCCTTTCCTCTTCCCTTCCTCCTTTTCTCAATATGCCCGATGAGACCGAGGGCCGCTCTAGGTGCACGCAAACTCAAAGTCTATGTTTCAAGGATAGCTAAATCACCTAGAGGGGGGGGGGGTGAATAGATTATTGGTTCTTTTGAGACTATCTTTTACTTTCTTTATAATATCTTGTTGTTTTCTTTTATCTTTCAGCTTAGGGTGATCTAGAGCTTGTCCTTAACACCTGTAAATAAGAAAAGAAAAACAACCACAGAAAAGCACACAAAGATTTATATTGGTTCCCCAATTGGGTACATCACTTTTCCTCCTACCTATCCAACTAACTTGTTGGACTAGGCACAAAGTCCTCCAAACTGCTCCTAAGAGCTTGCACCATAGATCCCGCAGGATCTCCAAGTCTCCTCCAAGACCCACTTCTCAGACACAAAGGCCTACACTCAGTGGTCAGCAGACCACCTACCTCAGGCTGTTAAGCCCTACACTAAGGCTAGGAGGACAGCCCTACCTCAGATCCACAAAGGATCCTACCTCAGAGCTCTGCAGTGCTCCTACACTCAGTGACCCACAAGCCACCTACCTCAGCCTTATCTCTAAGGCCTACAACTCAGGATTTTTAGCCCTACAACTTCAGGCACAAGGCTATACTCTCAGAGTGCTGCAGCACTCCTACAACTCAATACCCCTCCAGGTACCTACCTTAGTGCCCCTCCAGGCACCTACAGCTCAATGAAAAACTTTTCACCTACCTCAGGCACAAAGGCCCTACACTCAGAGAGCAGTACTCTCCTACCTCAGGCAATTAAGCCCTACAGCTCAGATCCACACTTGGATCCTACCTCAGTACCCCAGCAGGGCACCTACAGCTCAGTGATTAAATTATCACCTACAACTCAGATTCAGGTAAACTGAATCCTACAGGATGAAGGTGGGTTGATGGATATTTTTGACACAAGAGATATTTCTCTGTGTCAAGCTTCTTGACTGAGATAGACTCAGCCCAACAATGACTATAGGAATTTATTTTCTGAGTCTACCTTTACTGAACTAAGATATACTTAGTGCTAACTACTTCCATAGCAACAAGTAATTACTTATGCTGGAAGTTACTTGCAAAGCAATGTTCTGCCACTTCCTGAACTGAGACTGAAGCTCAACCTTAACTACTTCTTCACAGCACCAGGGATTTTCCTTCTGCTCAGTGAAGTTACTGCAGCTAACTGCTGCTACCTGAGCTGAGAAATCACAACTCTAACTTTGCAGACTAGAATAGCTCTGCCTCTTGCTGCTTTCTTGGGCTAAGGTGATTCAGACCTAGCTTTGAATCCTGAGGAATAGTCCCCTGAGTCTTCCTTCAGCCTTTTCAAGCTTGTTGGATCCCTAGTTTCATTTGGGCTAGGTTCACTGACTAGGATTATTGACCCAACATGTATAGCCAGGGTCATGTCTGTGTCCTAGAGTTTAGGCTATGTCCTTAGAGTCAACATTGTATGGACCAGCCAACAAAAGACTGCAGAAGACTCCAAACTTAGAGAAAAATCAAGATTAAGGAAAGTGAGTTCGACGTTCATCGAACTCAGCTCGACGTTCGTCGAACTCAGCTCGACGAAAGTCGTGCTTAGCTCGACTAACTCAGAGACAATTCTCTGAGTTGAGCTCGATGATATTCGAGCTCAATTCGATGATTTCTAGAAGTTCAACTTCAACATTCTAAGTCCAGAATCCTTTATCTGAACTATAGTCGACGAAGTTATGTTATCAGCTCGACGAACTTAGAGCACAGAGTTGGCAAGTTTTATCAGAAAGTAGTTAGCTATTCTCAGGTCGACGAACTTGGTGCTCAGGTCGACGAACAGGAATTATTTGGTCGACGAACATGATTTCTCTGGTCGACGATCTCTGGACTCAGGTCGACAAATTCTGTTCTTTGCTCGACGAATTCTGTGCAGATCCAGACTTGGATTTTTCCTTCTTTTGTCCTTATTCCATTACAATAATTCCTGAATAATCAATGCTTAATATTCTCTGAATATAACAGTTAGAAGCAGCATTGATTATGGTATTCATCATGATTATTACTTGCCATTTTCAATAGGACAGTTGGGGAAATCCATTAATGCAGATATTCTATCCAGCCGTATTACTTTCTCCAGGCCGTCAACAATTAATGTAAAAGGAATTCAAAAATTCAAAGGAGAAAATTTGACTGATCATATAAAATAGATTCTCTCTCTTTTCGACAAAAAGAAGAGAGTCCAAACCAGAAAGAGAATACAAGGCACACAGAGAAGATCAACACCAATCACATTCTAATCCTTCTCTGTACAGAAAACAATCTTGTTTTCACCTTGACATTGCTGAAGAAGAAGAACATTCATTCCAAATCAAGAGTCTTCTTCAATCTTCACTCCAGGATTCTTCAAGGACAACAAACTTATATCCGTCAAGAAGTTCCTGGATCTGTTCAAATCAAGGCTGAAGATAGAAGACCTACACCCTGAAGCAAAGCTCAAATCTTCCTGAACAATGCAATATCTCAGGGGGAGCTTTGACAACATCAAGATCCACTAGTCTTCTCGGTTGTTTTGAGAAAGAGAAGACACCATAAATCTCTCACCCCCTTACTGTACAAAGGGTTCTTTAACTCCCTTCAAAATTTATTCCTTGGTTGCAAGTCTCCGGATCAAAAGACTTGAGTTGGTTTTGAGCACCTGATCAAAAGCTCATTGGTGGCAGTCACCTGATCAAAACCTGCTAGTGGATTCCTACCAGGGTTGTAGAAGAGTGGATGTACCCAGGTTGGGGAACCACTATAATAGTTCTTGTGTTGTCTGGTTGCCCTCTTTCTTTTTGTTCTTGCTGTGACTGTGTTAGTTTAGTCTTGATGTGGCTGTGTTAGATTAAATTATCTTAGGTTGCTCTTTTACTTACTGTTAATACGTGTTGCTCTACTCTGATAATTTTATTAACAACAAAAAGTTTTCAAGATACTCTATTCACCCCCCCCCCCCCCCCCTGTAGAGTATATCAGGTCTAAGTCTAACCCTCCCTTTCAATTGGTATCAGAGCAGTGTTTCTTTGGTTGAACAAGCTAACCCTTGAACCAAAAGATCCAGTGCTAGATCTGATCTTTTATTTCTCTTTGGATTATTTTCACAGCATGACACAGAATAAGGATTATGTAAGCACCAGACCTCCAGTGTGCAACTTGAATAAGTTTGCCATCTGGAAGGAAAGAATTAAACTTTATATGAATTCCATTGATGAGGACATCTACAATTCTATTTTGACAGGTCCTCCTCAACCATCTGCATCTACATCTACATCAACTTCAAGCACACATGTCATTCCACCACCTGAGCGGACTGAAGCTCAAAAGAAGGCCAAGATTGCTGATGCAAAGGCCATGAATATTCTGGCTCAGACTATGTCTGATGACATCTTCCAGAAGGTGGCTGAATGCACATCAGCCAAGGCTATTTGGGACTCTCTTAACCAGATGATAGCTGGTTCTACTGATGAGAGGAAAGATAGAAGATCAACTCTCATCTCGTAGTATGAGAACTTCAAGAAGGATGAGTCAGAATCTGTTACTGACATGTACAACAGATTGAGCTCAATAATCAATGAGCTAAAGACCTTAGACAAGGGTATCACCCTTACTGAAGTGAATGAAAAAATCCTCACGTTCTTCCCAAGCTCATGAGATTCCAGGATCTGGACAATCAATGAGGCCAGCAGTTTAAATGAGATTTCCACAAAATCTCTATTGGGAAAGCTCAAATCTTATGAGCAGTTGATAAAGTCTAGAGAAGTTGTAGAACAAAGGACTCCTCCACGAACAAGAAAGGAGCAAAATATAGCATTCAAGGCTGCTGAAGAGACAAAAGCTTCAACAGTTAATGAGGAACTAATGAGTCTCTTTGCCAAGAGATTCTACAAAATGGCAACAAAAGACTCAGGAGAAAATCATCCAGGCAGGATGATAAGCTCAGGTATGATAAAACTCCTACTAAAGAAATAGTATGTTTTGGATGCAGGAAACCTGGACACTTTATCTCAGAGTGTCCAGAGAATCAGAAGAAAGAAAGAAGAAGAGAGAAGGACTCCAGAAGACAATAATACAGTAGGCCTTCCTCCAGTAAATAAAAAAGAAAGGACAAGGGCTTTATTGATGATACCTGGAGTGAAACAGAAGATAAATCCACATCTTTCAGTTCCAATGAAGAGGATGAAGAGGCAAAGGCCAGGGAAGTCTGCCTCATGTCCATCAATGCCTCTAGCAGCCCATCAGATGATGAAGAAGAATCTGATAATGAAGAAGCTTCAGAATTAGAAGCTGATCGGGTATTATCATCATTTGATTATAATTCTGATAGTTTTAAAATTGAATTTAAAACCATGTGTATAGACTTAATTAACTCTGAAAAAGAAATCAAAATGCTTAGGTAAAGACTGTCTAATCAAGAAAATTTGATTTCTGAAAATACTAAGTTAAAAGATGAACTAACCCTAGCAAGTGAACAAATTATATCTTTAAAATCTGAACTGACTGAGGTAAGGAAACTTGAAGAATCCTGAATGGGAGAAGCATCAAGTTGATGGACATCACTAGCACAGTGAATGCCAGACTTAATGGCAAGCTGGGCTTGGGTGCTTCATCAAGCCTACCCCCACTCATTCAGAAAAACATATTAACCACCCCAATAAAATTTGTTTCTCAAAAAGGTAAGGAGAAAGTAGAAGATAACAATCTTAATCAAACAGAAATTACACAAAAGAATAAGAAAAATAATAACCAGAACAATGTTCAGTAGTTTTCGTCGAACTCCGATCGACGAAACATGTACTATTAGTTGACCTCCGAACGACGAACTCCGAACGCCAACTGTAATAATAGTTATTCTTCGATCCACGATAGACGAAACCAGTCTGGTTCGTCAACTAGAGATCGACGATATTGGTGCCCTGAGAATGAATACTTTCATTCTTCGAGCAGAGATCGAAGATCTTATCCCAATTCGTCCAACTCAGGTCGATGAACGTACCAGAGTTCATCGATCCCAGATCAATCTTACAGAAACTTCAACTCCCATAGAAAGTATTATAATCACCTCAATCAACCGAGGGCAAATATCAACCCATTCACCCAATGGATAATTCCTCCCAGAATATTTCACCCTTAGGGTATAAAAGTCAGCCTGAATATTCTTATATTTCAAGTTTTTCTTATGAAAAGAAACAAGGACCCAAGGTGACCTGGGTCAAGAACATCTAAATTATTTCCTTGCAGGTGAAGAACTATCCTATCTCTCAAAATAAGTGGTATCTGGATAGTGGGTGCTCAAAGCACATGACTGGATGCAGGGATAGCCTAATCAATTTCAATACAAAGCTGGGTCCAAGAGTGATCTTTGGAGATTCCAGCTTTGGACAAACTGAAGGCTGTGGAGAATTCAACAGTGGAGCTGTCACTTTCAGAAACGTGGCATATATAAATGGTCTCAAACATAACCTAATATCCATAAGTCAGTTATGTGATGCAGGTTATCAGGTTTGCTTTACTAATTCCAAATGTATCATTTCTTCAAATAACCAAACTGTTTTAACAGGTTGTAGACAAGGGAACATATACCTAGTAAACTTTAACTCTGCTAATTCAGAACTATGCTTATTCAATCAAGTTAGTAATAACAATATTCTTTGGCATAAGAGATTAGGTCATGTTAACCTTAAGAACATCTCTAAGCTATCTAGGGACAACCTTGTTAGAGGATTGCCTTCTGGCCCCTACAAGAAGGAAAGCATATGCAAGGCTTGTCAAGAAGGCAAGCAAACTAAAAATAGCTTTAAGTCAATTAATAAGAGTGACTCACCTAAGATTCTGTACTTGCTACATATGGATCTCTTTGGACCCATTACTGTACAAATCTTAGGAGGGAAGTCTTACACTCTAGTTATTGTAGATGACTTCTGTAGATTCTCTTGGGTGTTCTTCTTGAGAAACAAGTTAGATAACTTTAAAGTTATACAACCTCGTATCCGGCGAGTCGGGTCCACAGGAACCAGACCCAGCAGTGCAGATCGCTCAGAGGCCAGGCGAGCTCGGCAGGGAAATCAGAAGCCCGAGCTCGGCACCCGCCGACCCCGAGCTCGACATTCGTCGAGCTCATTCCAGGTTTCATCGAGCTGAGATCGACTAATGATAGCCGACCGATAGGCGAGCTCGCCGTCCCAGCTCGCACTCGCTCAAGGAGCTCGGCAAAAGCAGGCGAGCCGGATCATTAGGGGTGGTCGAGCTCCCCAGCCCGCCCAGATCTATGAGGTACTCTTTATTATTTTGTCACCACTGGTCTGCCCATAGCCCTTCAAAACATCGGAGTTTGGCTGTTGGCAGACCCAGCCAAGAGTATTTTGGTAACTTCAGGCCAGTTCAGCTTGGTTATTTGTAGTACAAATTCTGAAATCTATAAATAGGACCCAAGGGGTACCTCAGAAAGCAGGCTTCCTGTGCTCTCTTGATCCAGCCTTCAAGTGCTTTCTGAGGGTACCTTAGCTCGGCCTTTGGCTAAAGAGGGGAAGCGCTCTCAGATCTTCCGGGTGTGTGGTGGTTCCTCCCCGCCGAGCCCTTGTGTCAGTTCTCCCTTTTTTGTTGTTTTGCTTGCAGGAGTGAAGTAGGTGCACGATCACACATTCCCCAAGGGTGAACTCCACAGGAGACCATTTTTCGGTTTCAACAAAAGTCCTTACAGACTTTCTTAAGAGCATAAGGATTTAGTATTCTACTCCAGTTGCATTGATCAGAAGTGACATGGTACTTAGTTTGAATCTCTTCTCATGCAAAGATTCTATGAGGAGGAAGGTATTAGGCATTGTTTCTCTGCTCCTAGAACTCCTCAACAAAATGGGGTAGCAGAAAGGAAAAACAGAACCCTCATTGAATCTGCAGGAACATTGCTTGCAGATGCACACATGACCCTATCCTTTTGGGCAGAGGCTGTGAGCACAGTAAACTATGTGTTGAATGGAAGTTTGATACACAAACTTAAGGGTAAGACCCCCTATGAATTACTCAAAGGGAAGAAACCTAAAATTGATTACTTTAGAATTTTTGGGTGTAGATGTTTCATTCATAACAATAATAAGAAACACATTAGAAAATTTGAAGCTAAAGCTACAGAGGGAATTTTTCTTGGATATTCCTAAGTTAGCAAGGCTTATAGGGTTTTCAATAAATCATCCCTAAAAATGGAAGAATCTGTATATATTTCTTTTGATGAAGCTAACATGTATTATAAGGAGAAAGACTCTTCTACCTCAGATCTTTTGCAGATACCTCACTTATGTTAGAAATTGGGTGAGTTAAACCCTACACAATAGGTCATATCACATCCTCCTCCACAAGTTGATGAAGACAGTGAAGAAGAATTTTTGAAAGTGGAACTTCCTTCAACAGCAAATATTATTCCACAAGAGGAATTAACTCCAAATATTGTTGCTGAACCAACTCCACCCACTGACCTTGTCACACTAAGGGATCACCCTAGATCTCAAGTGATTGGGGACATGTCAGTAGGTGTACAGACAAGGAATCAACTCAATCAAGATGTGATGCATGCATGTTTCATCTCTCAAGTTGAGCCTCAATCCATAAATGATGCTGAGTAAGATCCCCACTGGATTATTGTAATGCAAGAGGAGCTCAATCAATTTGAGAGATGCAGAGTATGAGACTTGGTTCCAAGGCCCAAAGGCTATCCAGTAATTGGAACCAAGTGGGTATTCAGAAACAAACTTGATGCTCATGGTGTAATTGTGAGAAACAAGGCTAGGCTTGTTGCTCAAGGCTATAGGCAAGAAGAAGACATTGACTATGATCAAACCTTTGCTCCAGTTGCAAGGCTAGAAGCAATCGGGATTTTTCTTGCATATGCTGCCTACAAGAAGTTTAAAGTCTATCAAATGAATGTCAAGAGTGCCTTTCTGAATGGAGAACTTAAAGAAGAGATTTATGTTGAACAACCTCCATGTTTCATCTCTCCAACTTATCCTTCATATGTCTTTAGATTGCATCAAGCTCTTTATGGTTTAAAGCAAGCTCCAAGAGCTTGATATAAGACCTTAGCTAGCTTCTTCATAGAGCATAAATTTACTAGAGACATTGTAGATATGACATTATTCACTAGACACCATAAGGATAAAATATTGTTAGTACAAATTTATGTAAATGACATTATATTTAGGTCTACAGATTAAAAACTATGCAAAAGGTTTTCTGACCTAATGCATTCAAGGTTTGAAATGAGTAGCATGGGTGAGCTCTCCTCTTTCCTTGGTCCCCAAGTGAAGCAGCTACCTGATGGAATCTTCATATCCTATGCTAAGTACGCTAAGGAGCTTCTCAAAAGGTTTGGGATGGCTGATGCCTCAGCAAAGAAAACACCCATGACCACTAATGTTGTAATAGACTCTAATAAACATGGGAAACATGTTGATCAGAAATTATATAGGGGAATTGTTGGATCCCTACTATATCTTACAGCAAGTAGACCCGACATAATGTTTGCTACATGTCTTTGTGCTAGGTTCCAAGTGAACCCTAAAGAATCTCATCTAGTTTTCTTAAAAAGAATTTTGAGATATATAAAGAATTATCCTAATCTAGGACTCTGGTATCCTACTGAGTCAGAGTTTGAGTTAACTGGATACTCAGATGCTGACTTTGCTGGATGCAGAGTAGATAGAAAAAATACCTCAGGAACATGCCAGTTCCTTGGTATGAGATTAGTCTCATGGTTTAGCAAGAAGCAGTCATCTGTGTCTATATCAACTGCAGAAGCAGAATATATAGTTGTTGGCAGTTGTTGTTCCCAAATGCTGTGGATTAAGAACAAACTCCTGGACTATGGGTTCAACTTAGATAATTCAACTCTATTATGTGACAACACAAGTGCTATATCCATAGCACAAAATCCAGTCCATCACAGTGGGACCAAGCATATCGACATTAGGCATCATTTCATAAGAGATTGTGGAGACAAAAATAAAATTAATCTTGTCTATATCTACACTGATTTACAAAGGGCAGATATCTTCACCAAACCCTTGGATGAGAGGAATCATTTGTTCTTCATAAATCAGTTTGGTATGATAAATGGAGAAGACTTAATTTGATTTCTGTCTATGCTCGATGAATTTTTCAAAGTTCGTCGAACGGAGATCGACGAATAGAGAAAAGTTTTAGAGAAATCGTCGAACGGAGTTCGACGAACTCACTCTAAGTGAAGCTATTTTCGTCGAACAGAGATCGCCAAATTTGCTTCAGAAAACTTTCGTCGAACAGAGCTCGACGAAATGCTTTCACATCTTATGATAGAGATCGACGAATTCTTTTGACCATCAAATATTTCGTCGACCTCAGCTCGAAGAATTTTTAATTTCTCGCCGAACGGAGTTTGTCGATTCATATTCTGAAAAATAAACCTTATATCTAGGTTTTTCTTCAACCTCCATCCCGCGCTTTCAGTTCCCTTTGCACTTGATCTCAGTTTTTCTCTTGCAGGTGCATTCATGGCGATTCCAGCAAGCGCTCTCTCTTCCATGAAATTTGATATGGGCTTTGACATCGATTTCGAGTCCTTCCAGTTCTCTAATGCCATCTTCGTCGAAATCTTGAAGCTGTTTGAAGAACAGCATCTGAAACAGTTCATGACAATGAGGATTAAGATAGCGGTGATTGAGGTCAAAGAATGGGTGTATACATCTACAACTCTAGAAGAAGATAATATGACTGGATCAATTTCTGGTAATCCAGTTACCCTCTCCCCTTCCGTACTAACCGACATTTTAGATCTGTTAAATGGTGAAGAAGAAATTGAAATGGACTCTGAGGAGTATGCTAATATGCTGACCAAGATTGGTTACTCTAACGACAACCCTAACAAACTGTTGAAGAATAACTTGTCTCATGAGTACAAGTTTTGCGCTGATGTAGTCAGCAAGGTGCTGCTGGGCAAACACACCGCCCACGACTACATAACCAGGCACTAATTCATGGTGATGAGTGCTCTGGTCGAGAAGAAAGCAGTAAATTGGGGAAAGCTGCTGTTTGATTTGATTAAAAAGAAAAATAACAAGAAAGAGGTTTGCTTTGGCAGAATTCTGTGGATATTTCTGTAGGAGAATGCACAAGGACATCTGGTCACTACACCAGTGTTCATCAATGCCTCCAAGAGCCTTACCTCTGCCCTTTTTTGCAGATGGGAGAGGAGGATAACCAAGCAAACCAAGGAATCCTCTTCTCCAGACCTTCTGAGAGTACAAGGGCTGTTCCAGTCACTCCCCGCCCTGCTGAAGATGTTCCACCTCCACCTCCTCCAGCCTTCCCAATTCATCTCTCTTCACCAGTTCATACCACAGTCCATACTCCTACACCTCCATCATATGTAGTGCATCATTCACAAACTCATATTCACTCTCATACACCAATACATCACTCCATGGTACACCAACTCCATCAAAAACTCATATTCACTCTCATACACCAACTCCATCACCACCCTCATCTCCTCTACCACAACATATAGCGAACATTCCTCTTTCCAATCTGTCATCCCTACCATCATTCCATCTGCTTTCATCCCCCATTCTTACCCCATCTTCCCCAGATGAGCCAATGCCAGATTCTCTACCTTCCCCTCCACCATCATCTTCCGTGCACCCTTCAGTATCCACTCAGACACCTTCTGAGTTCATGCAACTGAACCCCTCCTTCACTCCAGCTCTTTTGGCAATTCTAACTCCTCTCATCAAAAACCTCATAGTAGAGGCTATTTCACCTCTTGCTTCTTCAATCTCATCCCTTGCAGCTCAAATTTCTGTCCTCTCTATCCCTCCTTCTTCAGTCAGGGGCCTGGCTCCAGTGCCAACTGAAACCAGGCAGGGGAGATACTCCATGAAGAAGTAGCTCCAGCCCTAGTAGTAGCAACAGCAGCAGCAGACTCATCTATTCCTGCTGATTTGATTGATTTTATTGAATCTGATATGGATATGGATTAGACAGTTATAGATGAAATAAACATTATTGGTGATTATATTATAAATCACACAGTCAATATTTTAAGTCTGTTAAATACTTTTGATACAGTTTATTTAAACTTTATTCCAGAAGAAAAACCCTAAGCCTTCTATGGCTATAGTTCCTTTTACTTCTCCAATAAGCCCCAAAGTTGCCATGCAACTCAAGGCCAGTTTTGTAAATATAGAGACTCCAGTTATTCCATCTCCACCAAGAGAAGATTCTTTCATTGTTTCATCTCCTCCTAAAGTCATCTCTCCTCCAACATTTAAGATGGATGATAGCCCCATTCCTGAAGTAGATGAGTTGATTATGGTAGATATTAAAGAAGAAAATAAATCAGTTGCTGAAAGCACTGATGTACATAGTCCTCCACCTCCAGCTCCTCCTCAAGCTGAAAAATTGTTGATATCTGCAGAAGCTTTAAAAGAAATAAATGCCTTATATGATAATCCCCAAGGATCTTCAGATGATGATGATGATGAAGATGATTTAGATGACAGTCCTTCTGCAAAGAAGAAGAAAATCTCTAAGAAAAGGAAAACCCCTCCAGCTGCTGCTCCAAAAACAAACCCAACTCATGATACCCCATATTATATTCTTCAGAATATCACTCCTTACAAGGGCATGCCAGCTTGGATGTGGTTGTCCAAGAAGCAGCAGAAAGACAGAAAGAAAAGTAGGAGATACTCTCCTCCTCCACCTTCTCAAAGATACATGAAAGATCCTCCTCCTCCTCCACCTGCTGCTGGTGCTTCAGGCACTTCTTCTCAGAGATCTACCCAATATCAAACTTATCAGAGACAACAGGGTAGATCCTCTAATCATTCTGGAAGCAGCCAGCGCAGGTACTCCTCAAGCAGGCAACATCAACAACATCAACATCAACAACATCAACATCAACAACCTCAGCAACATCTACAACAAGCTCCAGAATCTCAGAAAACTGACAATCCAAAGAAGCCTGAATCTCCTCCTGTTCCATTTGAGGATCCTGAAACAGCTACTACTGCTAGAATGGCCAGGTTTCAAGAACTGGTTGGATTATCTATGATAAACAAGGCTAAAGCTAAAGGAAAGGATCCCTCACAGTACTCAACAATGTCAAAATACAGGAAAGAAGAATTAAACAGGTTTGCAAAAGTTAATAAGTTCTTTAGTGTAGATGATTATATGAAATTACATCCAGAGGCTGTTGTGCTAAGGGCTACATCTCTCAATATCATTGGAGCTACTGATATGACTATGGCAAAGAGTCAAGCAGCTAATCCAAACAGGGAAATCAAATTCACTTAGCCTGGTGATAAAACAAATGAGGATAAGCTAAAGGAGATAAAGAGGAAGAAATAAGTATAAACTGTTCAGTTTTTTGTATGTCTTAAATTGTTTATATCCTGTCACAAAGCTACACTGTATAAATATCTGCTGCATATTTTCAATTTTTCTGCCAGATATATTTTCCGGCTTTGTGATTGTTTTTATTTATGTTTGTATTAGTGACCTCACCCAAATAGGGGGAGATTGTTGGATCCCTAGTTTGATTTGGGCTAGGTTCACTAACTAGGATTATTGACCCAACATGTATAGCCAGGGTCATGTATGTGTCCTAGAGTTTATGCTATGTCCTTAGAGTCAACATTGCATGGACCAGCCAACAAAAGACTGCAGAAGACTACAGACTTAGAGAAAAAGCAAGATTCAGGAAAGTGAGTGCAACGTTCGTCGAACTCAGCTCAACGAAAGTTGTGCTCAGCTCGACGAACTCAGAGACAATTCTCTGAGTTGAGCTCGACGATATTCGAGCTCAGGTCGACGATTTATGGAAGTTCAACTTCAACATTATAAGTACAGAATCGTTTCTCTGAACTACAGTCGACGAAGTTATGTTATCAGCTCGACGAACTTAGAGCACAAAAATGGCAAGTTTTATCACAAAGCAGTTAGTTGTTCTCAGGTCTGTGAACTTGGTGCTCAGGTCGACGAACATGAATTATTTGGTCGACGAACATGATTTCTCTGGTCGACGATCTATGGACTCAGGTCGACAAATTCTGTTCTTTGCTCGACGAATTCTGTGCAAATCCAGACTTGGGTTTTTTCTTCTTTTGTCCTTATTCCATTACAGTAATTCCTGAATAATCAATGCTTAATATTCTCTAAATATAACCATTATAAGTAGCATTGATTATGGTATTCATCAGGATTATTACTTACCGTTTTCAATACAACAGTTGGGGAAATCCATTAATGCAGATATTCTATCCAGCTGTATTACTTTCTCCAGGCCGTCAGCAATTAATGCAAAAGGAATTCAAAAATTCAAAGGATAAAATTTGACTGATCATATAAAAGAGATTCTCTCTCTTTTTGACAAAAAGAAGAGAGTACAGACCAGAAAGAGAATACAAGGCACACAGAGAAGATCAACAGCAATCACATTCTAATCCTTCTCTGTACAGAAAACAATCTTGTTTTCACCTTGACATTGCTGAAGAAGAAGAAGAACATTCATTCCAAATCAAGAGTCTTCTTCAATCTTCACTCCAGGATTCTTCAAGGACAACAAACTTATATCAGTCAAGAAGTTCCTGGATCTGTTCAAATCAAGGCTGAAGATAAAAGACCTACACCCTGAAGCAAAGCTCAAATCTTCCTGAACAATTCAATATCTCAGGGGGAGCTTTGACAACATCAAGATCCACTAGTCTTCTCAGTTGTTTTGAGAAAGAGAAGATACCATAAATCTCTCACCCCCTCACTGTACAAAGGGTTCTTTAACTCCCTTCAAAAGTTATTCATTGGTTGCAAGTCTCCTGATCAAAAGACTTGAGTTGATTTTGAGCACCTGATCAAAAGCTAATTGGTGGCAGTCACCTGATCAAAACCTATAAGAGGATTCTTACCAGGGTGGTTGAAGAGTGGATGTAACCAGGTTGTGGAACCACTATAAAAGTTCTTGTGTTGTCTGGTTGCCCTCTTTCTTTTTGTTCTTGCTGTGGCTGTGTTAGTTTAGTCTTGTTGTGGCTGTGTTAGATTATATTATCTTAGGTTGCTCTTTTGCTTACTGTTAATATTAGTTGCTCTACTCTGATAATTTAATTAACAAAAAAAAGTTTTCAAGATACTCTCTTCACCCCCCCCCCTCTAGAGTATATCAGGACTAACTCTCGCATTCAAAGCTTTCTTCTCTTCACTGCTTCCAGATAAAGTTCTTCAGGTGCTTGTGTTGCTGGAACTGTGAAGAGCCTGTAGTAAGGGTCAGCCCTTAGCTGCTACCTTTTCCCTCAGAGAAAATACTCTGAACTAGCTTGATGGTGCAGGTGAGAATGACACCAGCAATCTTGTTATTGAAGGTCTTGATCCAACAGCTAACTTGCTCTCTATCTTTTAGACTTAAGTTTCCCGTTCTTCAGCTCCACAACAATGGTGGAGGAGAAGAACTAACTTGATTTCTTTTTCCTGAAGTCATTTTTTTCTGTGCGCCTTTTTCCTTTTATTGATTTTGACCCAATGGCTCTTAAGCAGTGGCGCCACACGTTTAATGGTCAGTAGCATGCTTGAGCAGTGGGTCCCGCACATTTAATGTCCAGCAGCAACCTTGCTTTAACGCCAACTGCCGTATAGTGGGTATGCGACAACATTTATCGCATATTGTAGCCATCCTGCCACTAATTTTAATTTTGTTGACTTGCTGACATCATCAGTTGTGGACTTAGCCAAAAATCAAACACCATTAGCATAGGTGTTGAGTGAGTAAGCATCACTCAACGCCAAAACACTTAGATAGATTTACTGTATCATGACGTTTAGTGAGTAACCTTCACTCACCGCCAAACTACTTAGAATATAAAATTGTTTTAGGTGTTGAGTGAATCAGCTTCACTCAACGCCAATTTGCTTATTCAGCTATCTGCTACTTGATGTTGAGTGTGTGAGCATCACTCAATGCCAAACTCCTTAGACAAGTTTTTGTCTTCACTAGGCATCGACAGCGTTGAGTGAGCAACCTCCACTCAACGCTTTTTGCCTTAACCATTTTCTGCTTAACTTGTCTCAGCGCTTTCTTGTTCTCAGCTGATACAAACACTTGTCTCAGCAGTTATGCTGAGACCAACTCCTGTCTCAGCGGTTTAACTAAGACCAACTCCTGTCTCAGCAATTTTACTGAGAACAACTCCTATCTCAGTGGTTTTGCTGAGACTGTCTTCTGTCTCAGCGGTTTCTTCTCAGCGGTCTCAACGATTTCTTCTTCTCAGCTGAGACTGTCTTCTATCTCAAGGGTTTCTTCTCAGCGATCTCAGCGCTTTTGCCTTAGGCAAAATCTTCCTGCTTCTCTGGAGCTGAGAGCGTTGAGTGTGTCTTCATGACTAAATGCTTTTTACCTTAGAAAAAACTTTCTGCAATTTAGTTTAACTAACTGAACTGAGTTCGACGAATGGCGAGCTTAGCTCAATGAACTATGAACTCAGTTCGACGAATTCTCTGAATTGAGTTTGACGAACTCAGAGTCTCAAACTCTGACCATAGCTCGACGAAAGGTGATCTCAGCTCGACAAATGGTGAGCTCAGCTCGACAAATGGTGAGCTCAGCTCAACCAAACTCTGAACTCAATTCAACGAATTTCTGAATTGAGTTCTACTCACAACCTTTTGTTGTATGGCGTTGAGTGTGTCTTCATCACTCAATTCCTGTGGACTTAAACAGATTTCTGTCAGCCCATAATATAGGTAAGATTTTACCTGACTTGGCCACTTAGGTTACTTCCCGCCTTTCCAGCATCTTCACTTTGTGACCACATATCACATCACTTGTTCCATGGAACATGTAACACCCCAAATCCCAAAATGGAGTGGAGGCTGGGCAACACGGCCTGGGACACGGGCATGTCCCACGCCGTGTCCTTCCATGTGCACTCAAGTGGGTCTGAGTTGGTCTCGAGTGTATCTCGAGTGAGGCACACGGCCTAGGACACGGGCGTGTCCCAAGCCGTGTCCTGCTCTGTACTCGAGAGGGTCTCGAGTGGGTCTCGAGTATGTCTCGAGTGAGGCACACGACCTATGACATGGGCATGTCCTAGGCCATGTCCTCCTCTTGGTCGACGAACTCCACTCGATGAAATGCACTCGACGATTCTCGAGAGGCAAGTCGAGTTGGGTACACGACCTATGACACGGGCGTGTTAGAGGCCGTGTCCTTCTCTGTTTGTGGCCAGGGCTGTGAACACGGGCCGGACACGGGCGTGTCCAAAGCTGTGTCTGGCACACAGCCTGTGATAAGGGCGTGTCATAAGGCCGTGTCCTGGTCGGGTTAAGTCGGTTCCTTTGCCGCTTAAGGAACAAGGCCTGTGACACGGGCATGTCACAAGCCGTGTCAGCCCAAGAAAGTGCTTTTCTGGGCAAATCGTTGTCATTCATTTCCTTTAACTTTGATCTAAGGGTACAGGACATTCCCTGTTATTATAAAACTGAGAGTGGAAGGATAACCTTCCATACATCCTGGCTTTTCTCTTTCTAAAGAGATAGGGAGAGAGGATAGCTAGGAAGGAAGGAGGAGAAGGAATCCGGCTGCCGGAGGAACTTCAGCATGCCGAATCGAGAGCCGAGTTCAGATTCGTGGAGGCAAGGCCGTGGCGATGATTTCCATCTGGCTAGATTTTCATGGATCCAAAGCGATCGTTAAGGGTAACGATCTCCTTCTTGGATAAGTGAAGTTCCCCTTTATGCATAAGCATGGAATCCTCCACCAAGCGGTGGAAAGCGTAAATGATTCCAGTGGGTTGATAGTTGATATCCTCAGTTGAGTCTGCATCTAGAGCCGGAAATGTGTAGTACGCCATAGGCATGTTGTGTGAAGCCCATCCAGACGATTAGTCTGGATTGGTGATGTTTATGTTGTGAATCGGAGAAGACTCCGTGTATTGTGTGGATGCCTATAAATTGTGAATACCTAGGAAGCTATTTATGAGCCCCTTGTGTTGTGTGTGCTGAACTGAAAAGCGCCTCTGTGAGTGCTGTGTGCTGAGCAGAAAAGGGAAAGCCGACCCGCATCAAGATCTGTGTTATTGACGAATTGAGCAATGAGAAAGGGCTGACCTGGACCTGTGTTGTGAGAGATCGATTGGTGAAAATGCAAATGGAAGGCTGCGGGCCAGACTCGGGTTGTCACTCCACGGGGGTGGGTCGATCTAAATGCTCAAGTTTGCCTTGAGGTTAGCACCTTTAAGTGGGATGGGCGAGGATGTTCCCAGCATGCATGTTGTCTTAATCTAAGGCTCATATCCAATAAGTTAAAATCCTCTGATCGGTGGTGGTGCCAAGGATGATTCGGTACACCGTAAATGTGCCCTGAGTGCACGGAGCGTCTGGTGGAGGTGGGCGCTTGTGATGTTGTTGTGCTCGAGAGCACTTGTTGTGATATATATATATATATATATATATATATATATATATATATATATATATATATATATATATATATATATATACTATCTATAAATAAAAAGTTGCCTTTGGTGCAACATATGCACTACCTAAATTGCCCCTGTAATTTTCAAAAAAGTGAGGGAGAGGAGAGAGAGAAGAGCTGTCAATTATTATAATATATATATATATCTATACTCTATTCTATAAAGGAAAAACATGCTTTGGTGCAACATTCTTAATACCCATTTTACCCCTCATTTTTTAATTTAATGATTATTATTTCTTTTGTTCATTTCAAAAAAATTCAAAATTGAATACCCACATATGTAATTTACTCAATCCCGCCAAACTAATTGATCTCCCGCCACCTTCGACCAACGTCGCCACCCACAATAAATGTCTCCACCCAGGACCATTGTAGCAGCCCACAGAAAAATGTCTCCGTTCACGACCAATGTCTCACCCACGACCAATGTTCCACCCATGACCAATGTGCCGCCCACGACAATTGTCGCCGTCCACGACAAATGTCGCACCACCGGCGAATGTCGCACCCAGGCGAATGTCGCACCCCTCCGAATGTCGCACCCTGCCGAATGTTGCACCCCGCCGAATGTCACACCCCGCTGAATGTCGCACTCCGTTGATTGTCGCATCCCCGCCGAATGCCCCCAGGGCCGAAGGCCCGTGCCTGTCACTTATATATATATATTATAATTGCGATGCATACAAGGAAGGAACCACTGCCCCGGGTAAGGGGTAGGGTCGTTATAATTGGTCAGCTAATGCTGACCGTTGCTTTGTTTACCACACTTGGGGTGGATGTCCAACCGCAGGTGCTGGAAGGATGAATTGGATTGAGCAGGTTGAAGCCCTTGCTGCTTAAAGGCCCTTGAAGGCCGTGCGAAGTCTTATATTTCACGTGTGGCCGGCCTGTGTGCCGATGTATGAAACCATATTTGTAAAGAGAAACTTGTAAGGCCTTAAGTCCATGAGTGTTTGTGTATTTGTATACATTCCTGGCGATATATATAAAAGTGTGGTTTATATATTTAGTGGACATTTATTATGATGAGTTCTTGCAACTTAAAACTCTTTCGCTAGAATGCTCTGAGCTAGAATACGAGTAGAACGTGATTTTGATATTCATACGTAACTCCGCCGTTTGTTTGTGAAATATGGCGTGGGGCCCCGGTCGGACCCACCGTTATATTCCATATGACGAATGGAGGCGTTACAAAGTGGTATCAGAGGATCGCGTTTTTGGTAGGAAGAACATATTTGAACTCAAGAATGCCCACTAGGAATGCAATACATGCACGTGAGGAGCGTGAGCATGTCACCAATGTTTATTTGTCGTTATGGAATGGACGTAACTGGTGTTTTGTACATTGATAGGTGACGAGGAGTGGTGCTGGACAGTCTGAGCCCCTGCGTTCTGATGAGAGTGCGGCACCAGCTAAGGTGCCTACACCTCCTCCCTCGGCGGAGACCATACATTTGATTACTCAGACGGTGCTTGCAGTATTACATGCATAGCTTATTGGGCAGGCAAGGCCTGCATGGGTGCCAGTACGGCTTGATGCAAGGCAAGAGCGTGTTGAGGCTATAATTGATGAGCAAGCAGCTAACGAGCAATTAAAACGGTTTATGGATTTTCATCCACCTATGTTTGGAGGGGATGGTTACCCAACGCAGGCTGAGGATTGGCTCGCAAGAGTGAAGAGGATTCTGACAACAATCAGGACTAAGGAGGGGCAGAAAGTTACCTTAGCCACTTTTCTGCTGGAAGGAGACGCGCGGATTTGGTGGGATGAAGTGGAATTGCACCACTTGGTAGGTCGAGGATTAGAGGAGATCTTGATAGAAGAATTCTCAAGATTATTTCTGGCCAAGTATTTGCTAGTATCGCAATGAATTGCCATGGAAAATGAGTTCCAACATCTGGTGCAGGGTACAAATAGTGTTGATACTTACATGTATGAGTTTACTAGGCTGGGGCGCTATGCAGGGTCTACTTTTGCTGAGGAGGCGCGGAAGACGAATAGGTTTTATGAGGGACTTCGTGATGAGCTGAGGTTGGCGCTCCCGAGTTCGGTGAACCAAGGTTTCCAAGCGTTAGTAGATACAACCCGTGCGCTGGAGAAAGATTTGAAACGGTGCAGGACAAGATGAACTTGGCGATGGAAAAGCCGGAATTCAAAGTTCCACAGTCGGAACAATCAGAGTTTAGGAAACGAGACAAGAAGAGGTTCAGGCCTGCTGAACAAACTTCTTCGAATGTTGCGTCAAGAGCAACATATGGACAAGAACATGTTGAGACACGTACATGTTTTAAATGTGGGAGGCAGGGACATATAGCCCGTGATTATTGGAGTGGCCCTTCAAAAGGTGAGAAAAAGACAGGTGCGTCGTATGAGGAAAATGGTAAGGCAGTGACAGAGTCATCTGCATCCCAGACGCAACCTTGAGTGTATAATCTTGAATTACAGGAGCCACAAATCTCAACCGGTGAAGTACATCAGCCTCGAATGTTTAGTCTGGAAGTACAAGAGGCCATAAAATGGATTATGAGAGATGCGGATGAGCGGAAATAAGTGAACTTTGTTCCTTTCGTAATGTAAATATATGGTGTATGTATGTATGACACGATGTTTATAAACGACTTTTGTTTGTGCGATGTCGTGGGGCGAGACAAGCTGTGGCCTCTGAGCTCTAAACCCGGACCATGTTTTTTTAATGGCGTGGTTATGTTGGTGTCTACATTTGAGCTAAATTTCGGGACGAAATTTCTTATAAGGAGGGGAGAGTTGTGACACCCCAAATCCCAAAATGGAGTGCAGGCTGGGCAACACGGCCTGGGACACAAGCATGTCCCATGCCGTGTCCAGCCATGTGCACTTGAGTGGGCCTCGAGTGTGTCTCGAGTGAGGCACACGGCCTGGGACACGGGCGTGTCCCAGGCCATGTCCTGCTCTGTACTTGAGAGGGTCTCGAGTGGGTCTCGAGTGGGTCTCGAGTGGGTCTCGAGTGGGTCTCGAGTGTGTCTCGAGTGAGGCACACGGCGTGGGACACAGGCGTGTCCTAGGCCGTGTCCTTCTTTGGGTCGACGAACTACACTCGATGAAATGCACTCGATGATTATCGAGAGGCAAGTCGAGTTGGGTACACGGCCTATGACACGGGCGTGTCAGAGGTCGTGTCCTTCTCTGTTTGTGGCCAGGGCTGTAAACACGGGATGGACACGGGTGTGTCCAAAACTATGTTTGGCATACAGCCTGTGACACGGGTGTGTCACATGGCCGTGTCCTGGTCGGGTTAAGTCGGTTCCTTTGCCGCTTAAGGAACACGGCCTGTGATATAGGCGTGTCACAAGCCGTGTCAGCCCAAGAAAGTGCTTTTCTGGGAAAATCGTGGCCGTTCATTTCCTTCAACTTTGATCTAAGGGTCCAGGACCTTCCCTGCTGTTATAAAATCGAGAGTGGAAGGATAACCTTCCATTCATCTTGGCTTTTCTCTTTCTAAATAGATAGGGAGAGAGGAGAGTAAGGAAGGAAGGAGGGGAAGGAAGGAGGGGAAGGAAGGAGGCTACCAGAGGAACTTCATTGTGCTGAATTGAGAGCCGAGTTCAGGTTCGTAGAGGCAAGGCCATGGCTGTGATTTCCATCCGGCTAGATTTTCATGGCTCCAAAGCGATCGTCAAGGGTAACGATCTCCTTCTTGGATAAGTGAAGTCCTCCTTTATGCATAAGAATGGAATCCTCCACCAAGAAGTGCACTTGCCTCCTTTATGCATAAGAATGGAACCCTCCCTGGTTGAGTTTGCATCTAAATCCGAAAATGTGTATTATGGCATAGGCATGCTGTGTGAAGCCTATCCGGACGGTTAGTCTGGATTGGTGATGTTTATGTTGTGAACCGGAGAAGACTCCGTGTATTGTGTGGATTCCTATAAATTGTGAATACCTAGGAAGCTATTTATGAGCCCCTTGTGTTGTGTGTACTGAACTGGAAAGCGCCTCTGCGAGTGCTGTGTGCTGAGTAGGAAAGGGAAAGCCGACCCGCATCAAGATCTACACTATTGATGAATTAAGCAACGGGAAAGGGCTGACCTGGACCTGTGTTGTGCGAGATCAATTGGTTGCAATGCAAATGGGAGGCTGCGGGCCAGACCCGGGTTGTCACACCACGAGGGTGGGTCGATCTAAATGCTCAAGTTTGTCGTGAGGTTAACACCTCTGAGTGGGATGGGCGAGGATGTTCCTAGCATGCGTATTGTGGTAAACTAAGGCCCATTGACAACAAGTTAAAAGCCTCTGATCGGTCGTGGTGCCAAGGACGATTCGATACACCGTAAATGTGCCCGGAGTGCATTGAGCGTCCAGCGAAGGTGGGCGCTTGTGATGCTGTTGTGCTCGAGAGCACTTGTTGTGATATATATATATATATATATATATATATATATATATATATATATATATATATATATATATATATATATATATATATATATATATATATATATATATATACAATTGTGATGCATACAGGGAAGGAACCACTGCCCTGGGTAAGCTGTAGGGTCGTTATAATTGGTCAGCTAATGTTGATCGTTACTTTATTTACCACCCTTGGGGTGGATGTCCAACCGCAGGTGCTGACGGGCTGAATTGGATTGAGCAGTTGAAGCCCTTGCTGCTTAAAAGCCCTTGAAGGTCGTGCGAAGTCTTATATTTCACGTGTGGTCGGCCTGTGTGCCGATGTATAAAGCCATATTTGTAAATAGAAACTTGTAAGGCCTTAAGGCCATGAGCGTTTGTGTATTTATATACATTCCTGGTGATATATATAAATGTGTGGTTTATATAATTAGTGGACATTCATTATGATGAGTTCTTGCAACTTAAAACTCTTTCGCTAGAATGCTTTGAGCTAGTATGCGAGTAGAACATGATTTTGATATTCATACATAACTCCGCTGTTTGTTTGTGAAATATGGTGTGGGGCCCCGACCGGATCCACCGTTATATTCCATATGACGAATGGAGGCGTTACAGAACATCCTGCACATGATGAGCTTAAACAACATCAAATACAACTATGCTCTTAGTGTTGATGGAGGTGCCTCTTCAAATCCAATCTAGGGAACATTGTGGGCAATGGATCCAACAATCTCCCCTATTTGAAGAAGGCAGAACACCCAACAAGCACTAAGAGGCATTAACATTATATGCTTCTAAATTCATGCAGTAGTGGTTTATAATCTGCTACAACTGCAAGCTTATGCTATATTAATATAATGTGCTCAAATTAATTGTATTGACTTAATAAGCTAAGTCAATGCACCCTCAAACTACTTGAGCAATTACTCAAGTAATATGAACTCTCATTTATACCTCTTAATACTTAAGTGGAGCACCACTATAAGCATTGCCCCTTATGTATTGCCACACATATCTCCCCCCTTTTGTCTTCTTCAATATGTATATCTATTGATTGAGTAGAAAATATCATGGGAGAGATTATCTCATGATCCTAGACAAAGTCCTATATTGATACTACTAATGAAATCATCCTACTGATCAGTCTACTAGATTAAGAGTCATACCTTCTGTGTTGATACAATAATATAACACAACACTGCAGCATTTGAACTAGCTGCTAACATAGTTCTACTTGAGTGAACCATGGATCCACTTGAGTTGGTTGCTGGCTGTCTCTCTCCTCATATTCTCCCCCTTGGTAAGTGCATTGTCCTTAAGACAAACAGATCAGCTGTATTGGCAGCTGATCTACTGCAGCAGTAGCCTGCTCCTTCCCAACAGGAGGTTGGTCTTGTTTCAGCAACTACTGGACATGCTCCCACTTTATAAGGTGCTGAGCTTGCTCCCCCTCAATAGGAGCATCCTTGTCATTCTCTCTGTTGGACACTTGAGTCCATATAAGTCTTGATACCACTTAATGGTCTTTATAGCCTTGATGTCACTTCAAGAACTTATGCACCTGCAAAGGAAATGAATCATGCAACACAAGTATGACATGGAGCAACTGAAGCTATAGCAAGTTCAGCATACCCAATCTTAATCTAGATGGTTTTGAATCTTGACTTCATCAAGTGGCATGATAAACATGTCAGCCACATGTCAATCAGGACAAATTAAGGATTGAGTTCTTCTTTATGCTCCCTAACTTGTTGGAACTTAATCTGCATATGCATAGTCATGCTATGACAGACAGGATTCCTATCAACTTAGATTATACTAGTAGAATATCACTATATATAAAAAAAGATTCTACTTATCTAGAGGTTATGGTTCTGAAGCAGTGGCTGGATTCTCTTCTCCCCCTAGTTGATTGCAGATAATACCATTGGTACAACTATCAGCTTTCTCTTCTCATGAGGCTGAGTGCTCTCCTGCAGCTGTTGGACTTTAAGATCACTTGAGCCTTGAATGATCTTCCCATGAATCATCCTTTCATTCTGATACCAAGTCCTTCTTTACACTGCTATTCCAATAGGATTGAGCTGACTTGCATCAACAATAGCTGGAACAATCCAGCTATTCTAGTAAACTGATTGGCTTTCCTGCTTCCAGCAGGAGCCATCACTTGTGTAGTTTCCCTCTCAGCTTCTGCAATGTGCATGGGGTCAAGCTGATCCTTAGCAGTAATGCTGATCTATTCTATGCTGGGGGAACTTTGGGTAAGATTCAAGCATGTCCAACAACCTTGACTGAACATGCTCCCCATCAGCATTTGCATAAATCCTGTCCTTAAACCCCACTGACTTGGACACCCTTTGCTATAGGTATAGATAATGTTGAACCTGAGCACACTTCTTTTCTGGTTTCCACTGAAGTGCCAGACAGTTGATGATACCACTTGAAAATCTTTTCAGCTGAGCATACTGTGCTCCCTCCCTGCTGCTCTCAAAATAACTTAATCTTTACTGCTTTCCTCAGTGAATGCAGCCTACTTGTTCTTCTTCAAGTTTGCTGGTGTGACAGTAAAGCTTAGTCCAACCAAATAGTCTTGTTGGCTGGATCTGCTAGTCTTTGCTCAAGACTTGTCCACCTTATCCTTCTACTAGGAATGCACACAACATCCTTATCCTTGGGGGTATCAACCATAGGATAACTTCCTTGTTCGAGTCCAAGTTCTGCAACATCTTCTGTCCAAGTGCCACATGGGGGATAAACACTTAGACTAACCTGCAAAATAGAATTATCTTACCTTAGGACCCCAATAGGTATTGGGTCCTCGGTTCTGATTAGTCTGAAATCTGACTTGCCCACCTGCAGCATTTCTGGAAAGTAGGCTAACTCTTGCTCTAGACACAGAAGGATTGTGCCAGCAATCTAGGGCAAAATGCCCCACCTTACCACAACACCAACACTCATGAATATTATATCTTCTTTTTTGAGCAGGTCTTGTAGTGTGGTTAACTGCTGACTAAACAGAAGGAAGATGAGCAACAACTTTCTTCAGGTTCCTTTCAGCAAGGATCTGACTGAAGGTGCTTCTTCCAGCAGGTTTTCTTTGATTGTCCTGAAAGATATTCACAACTGTCGTCTTTACATAAGACAAGCTGTTTATATCATCAGAACAAGCCAAGTTAGGTTTACTAGTAGACTGACCCTTGGTCTGAGTCCTTGTTGGATGGGCTTGAGTGAAAGTCGTTGCCTTTCCCTTATGAGTTGGGGCTGAGGCACCAAATATAAATGGTCCAGCATGGGACATTTATACTTTTTCATGGGGAGCCTTAAAGGCACTCATTTCCCAACCCTTTCTTCTTCCATTGGAAGATACTCTTGTATAATTACAAGAAGAATTCTCATTCTCCCAGTGACCATGCATGCAACCTTGGTCATACCTATGAGAAGGGAGGATTATCTCTTGAAAGGTTGACTGTGGCACTACAGGAGCTCTGCCTTTCCCTTTGGAAAGAACAACTCTTGTGCATTTCTTGACTGCTAACTACTTCTTGCACTTTTGGGAGGAGAAGGAATTTATCAAGGGAAGCACAACTTTAGGCTTGCTGAATTCATCCACAACCCTTCTCTCCTTTAGGAGTTTCTCATCAAGATCCAAAATGATCTTGTCCTTCTGGCTTATGGTCTCAATTTGGATGATTGATATGGCCTTCAGTTGGATGACTTCCCTCACTTTCTGATCCAGCAAGGATGTTGTCTCAAACTGTTGGGTAGCAACTAGCTGTAGAGATATAATCTCCTCAGCCTGCATCTTGGCCAACTTCTTGCTTCTTCTCAAAGCATCCAAGATTTTACCATACTTGTCAATCAATTGATTGACCTCTACATTAGATTCAGAGCCATCTTCATCATTAGAAGAGGATGCATCAGAATCTGGACTGGTCTCATGACCTAAGCAGCTAGGCAGAGGATGTACCTAATCTTGACATGGCTGTTCCTGGCAGGATTCTTCTTCTGTCAAATCCATCTCCTCACAGCAGCCACTGATATCTTCATCCGCCTCAGTATCATTTTCTAAGTGTGATAGAGGGGCCCTGATCTCTATGTTGGTATCTGGATGGTCTTCATCTTCGTCTGTAATACCAGCAAGTAGCCCAATGAAGGATTCTTCTTCAGGTTCTGATTCACAGTCTGAAAGACTAATGTTGCTGTCATTTCTTTTCTCCTTTGCCTCTTCCATGTAGGTAGTCAGAGAGTCCCACATTTCTTTGGCAGTCTGACAGTGAACTACTCTCATGAGGGTTGAGTCATCCATGACACTCATCAAGATGTGTAGTGCCCTCTTGTCCATAGTTACTAAGATGATTTCATCTTCAGTCATTTCTGCATAACTCTTTGGAGTCTGGACTTCTCCATCTAAGATAGAGACCATCATGGGGATGAAAGGTACTTCTTGAACTGTTGCAAGGACCCTAGGATCAGAGGCTGGAAGTTACTTGCAGAGCAATGTTCTGCCACTTCCTAATCTGAGACTGAAGCTCAGCCTTAAATACTTCTTCACAACACCAGGTATTTTCCTTCTAGTCAGTGAAGTTACTGCAGCTAACTATTGCTGCCTGAGCTGATAAAATCACAGCACTAACTTTGCAGACTGGAATAGCTCTGCCACTTGCTCCTTTCCTGGGCTGAGGTGATTCAGCCCTAGCTTTGACTCCTGAGGAATAGTCCCCTGAATCTTCCTTCAGCTTTTTCAAGCTTTCTTCTCTTCACTACTTCCAGATAAAGTTTTTCAGGTGCATATGTTGTTGGACTATGAAGAACATGTAGCAAGGGTCGGCCCTTGGCTGCTACCTTTTCCCTCAGATAAAATACTCTGAACTAGCTTGTTGGTGCAGGTGAGAATGTCACCAGCAATCTTGCAGTTGAAGGACTTGATCCAACAACTAACTTGCTCTCTGTCTTGTAGACTTGAGCTTCCTGTTCTTCAGCTCCACAACAATGGCGGAGGAGAAGAACTTACTTGATTTCTTTTTCCTGAAGTCTTTTTTTCTCTGTGCGCCTTTTTCCGTTTATTGATTTTGACCCAACGGCTCTTAAGCAGTGGGCCCCACATGTTTAATGGAAAACCGCAAGCTTGAGCAATGGGTCCCGCACATTTAATGTCCAGCAGCAACCTTGTTTTAACGCCAACTGCCGTACAGAAGGTATGCAGCAATATTTGTCGCGTACTATAGCCATCCCGCCATTAATTTGAATTTTGTTGACTTGTTGACTTGCTGACATCATCAGCTGTGGACTTTGCCAAAAATCAAACACCATTAGTATAGGCGTTGAGTGAGCAAGCATCATTCAACGCCAAAACACTTAGACAGATTTACTGTCTCATGGCATTGAGTGAGTAACCTTCACTCACCGCCAAACTACTTAGAATATAAAACTGTTTCTAGGCGTTGAGTGAATCAGCTTCACTCAATGCCAACTTGCTTATTGAGCTATTTGCTGCTTGGCATTGAGTGTATGAGCATCACTCAATGTCAAACTCCTTAGATAAGATTATGTCTTCACTATGCGTCCACAGCGTTGAGTGAGCAACCTCCACTCAATGCTTTTTGTCTTAGCCATTTTTCTGCTTAACTTGTCTCAGCGCTTTCTTGTTCTCAGCTGAGACAAACACTTGTCTCAGAGATTATGCTGAGACCAACTACTGTCTCAGCGGTTTAGCTGATACCAACTCCTGTCTCAGCTGTTTTGTTGAGACCAACTCCTGTCTCAGCAGTTTTGCTGAGACTGTCTTCTGTCTCAACGGTTTCTTCTTAGCGGTCTCAATGCTTTCTTCTTCTCAGCTGAGATTGTCTTCTATCTTAGCGGTTTCTTCTTAGTGGTCTCAGTGCTTTTTACTTAGGCAAAATCTTCATGCTTCTTTAGCGCTGAGAGCGTTGAGTGTGTCTTCATCACTCAACGCTTTTTGCCTTAGAAAAACCTTTCTGCAATTTATTTCAACTAACTGAACTGAGTTCGACAAATGACGAGCTCAACTCGACGAACTCTGAACTCAGTTCGATGAATTCTCTGAACTGAGTTTGACGAACTCAAAGTCTCAAACTCTGAACTTAGCTCGACGAATGGTGAGCTCAACTCGACGAACTCTGAACTCAGTTTGACAAATTTCTGATCAGAGTTCTACTCATAGCCTTTTGTTATATGGCGTTGAGTGTGTCTTCATCACTCAATGTATGTGTACTTAGATAGATTTCTGTCAGCCCACAATATCGGTAAGAGTTTTCCTGACTAGTCCACTTAGGCTACTTCCTGCCTTTACAACATCTTCACTTTGTGACCACCTGTCACATCACTTGTGTAACGACTTCATCCGTTCATATTGCATATAATAGAAGGTCCGGCTGGGGCCCAACACCATATGCCACAAAACAGGCAGCGAAGTCACGGGATGATATCAGAGTTGCGCCTCCTAACTCATAACATTCTATCGGAAGCTTTTAACATAAATACTGAACTCCAACCACGAATGTCCACTAATATAAACACCCATTTATATAGGAATGTACACCAAATACAGTATCATTTGGCCTTATGGCCTTACAGTTGCTCTTTACAAGAGTGGCTTCCAAACATCGGCGCGCAGACCGGTCACACATGAACAAAACACAACATTTCAGCTTAACCTTCAAGGGCTAGCAGCAGCAGCAACAAGGACTTCAGCCTTTATATGTCCCGCTCGGCTCTCCAGCACCTGCATAAGGACAGCCCACCCAACGTTGACAAACAAGGCAACGGTCAGCGTTCAGCTGACCAGTTTATAACGACCCTACCCCTTTACCGGGGCAGTGGCATTCCTTCCCTGTAGGCATAGTAAATCATAGGCAGATATATAAATATCACATATTGTGCTCTCACGCACAAACAATCCATCACAATCATCAGCCACGCGACCCGACGATCCGTGCACTCCGGGCACATTCTTAGTATACCGGCGAACCAGGGTCCCACCACCGTTCTAGGTCTAACACCCGACGATAAAATTGAGCATTTAGTCTTTCCGGCACGCAGGCCTAAGACTCTCATTATGCGCTCCAACTAACCGCGATTTTAGGTCTTCAAGAGCTCATCAAGCTCACAATAGCCATACTGTCTACCAAGGACTGGCTTCACCATTGCCACAATGTCCAACAAGGGATTAGCTTCACAATAGCCACAATGTCCACTAAGGGATTGTCTTCACAATCAACAAGGGGAGTTCATGCTAGAGTCTCTCACGATCTCCTAGCGGGTTCCGCAGAACTCATTTTTTGCACTCAACTCCACCCAAACCCTGCAGCTTCCTGTAGTGCTAGAAACACTAGTCTTTCAAAACAAACAACACACATACTTACGGGTATTTTCTTGGGCTTCCACACCAGTACTTCTGGCTATTATCCTTCACAGGCACAACCCACCAAGCATCACAAGGGTCTTTTCCTGGACTACCACTCCAGTACTTCCTGCTACTACCCTTCACAGGTCCAACCCATCGACTCCATAAACTACATGTTTAACCACGGAGCCTTCTCCGGTGTGCAAATGCAACATCACCAATCCAAACCAACCTATCCAGATGGGCTTCATACAGCATGCCTATTCCGTACTACACACTTCCGGATCTATATACAAAACTATTGGGGATTCCAAGAATCAAGCTAAGGGAAATCTCTTCACAGTCCACCCTCTGGTGGAGGGGAAATCCATGCACATGCCAAAAGGAAGGACTTCATATGTCCAAGAAGGAAGATCGTTACCCTTGATGACCTCTTTGGAGCCATGAAATTCTAGCTGGCTGGAAAGCACCGCAACGACCTTGCCTCCACAACGCTAGCCTCAGATCTCCAATCGGAGCTCAGCAGCTCCACCGGTGGCCGGCTCCTCTCTCCTCCTCCTTGATCTCTCTTCTCTCTAGCTTCCTTAGAAAGAGAATGGCCAAGTTTACAATGAGATATATCTTCTCTTTCTCGGCCTTAAAGTAGTAGGGAGGAGCCTAAGCCATCAGATCCTATCTGAAGAAAATGGACAGCCACGATTCGTCCACAAAAGTTTAATTTTTGGCTGACACGGACTATGACACGCCCGTATCACAGGCCGTATACCTTAAGCGGCACACAACCGACTCATCTAGAAGAGTACATGACCATGTGACACGCCTGTATCATAGGCCGTATGACTTGACACGGCTTCAGACACGCCTGTGTCTAGCCCATGTACCTCAGGTGGTACACAACCATCTCAACAAGAGAAAGATACGGCCATGTGACATGCCCGTGTCATAGGCCATGTGTGCAAAGACACACATGTGTCCTTCCCGTGCTCACCAGGCCTCACTGCCCAAGCCAGATCCAGAAAAGGACACGGCTATGTGACACGCCCGTGTCACAGGCCGTGTGCCCTTACACGGCTGCAGACACGCCTCCAGCGTGCAATTCATCGAGCGAAGTTCATCGACCAGAGGAGAACACGGCCTACGACATGCCCGTGTCGCAGGGCGTGTTCCCTTTCAAAAATTTCGTCGATCACATTTCGTCGACCACTCACAGCCAGCTCAACCATACTGAGTAGGACACGTCTTGGGACACGCCCGTGTCCCAGGCCGTGTTGCCCAACCTGAACCCATACTTGGGATTTGGGGTGTCACAACCCTCCCCTCCTTACAATAAATTTCGTCCCGAAAGTTGCACACAATAAGGAAATCAAAAACAAGATGTTATAACTTCATCAAAGTTTGATACACCTTTAGACGCACTGCATAACAGTTTACATAAATAGCTCGGGAAATTCAGCTCGCATGGTCTGCTCTCGCTCCCATTATAGCTCCTCACGGCCACAGTTGTCCCACCGGACTTTGACCATCCCGACTGCCTTGTTCCGCAACTTCTTCTCGGCTCGATCCTCGATCTGAATGGGCCTAACCTTCGTCGTTAGCCCATACTCAACCGGCACACGATCATTCTCGATCACTTGAGGTGGATCTTTGATGGCTTTCCGAAGCACCGAGATGTGAAACACATCATGTAATCCACTTAAGCCTGCCGAAAGAGCTAGCCAATAGGCAGCTTCCCCAACTCGCTTCACATCTTCAAACAGACCAAGATATCTCGGACTCAACTTTTTCAGACACCTAATCCTGGACACTCCTTTGGAGGGTTTGATCTTCAAATATACCCAATCGCCCACCGCGAACTCCACGTTACAATGTTTGGCGTTGTAGTACTTTGCTTGTCGATCTTGGGCTATCAGTAGCCTCTCCCGAATAGCGCGTATCATCGAGTTAGCTTCATCGACTTCCTTATGCTTATATAGTTTGGATTCGCCTACTTCTGCCCAAGCTAATGGTGTACGACACTTCCGACCATACAGAGCTTCAAACGTTGTCATACCGATGCTCGTTTGTTAGCTATTGTTATATGCAAACTCCACCATATAAAGATGATCTTCCCATCTCTTACCAAAATCCAGGGCACACATTCAGAGCATATCTTCCATTGTTCTGTTGGTGCTCTCAGTTTGGCCATCCGTTTGGGCATGAAAGGTCGTACTGAACGTCAACTTTGTGCCCAACAGTTGATGGATTAGCCTCCAATCATTCGATGTGAATCGCCCATCACGATCACTCACAATGCTACGAGGAACACCATGTAGTCGTACAATTTTCTCCACATAGAGCTTTGCCAAACTTTCCACTGAATCGTCCTGCTTGTTCGGAAGGAATTGCGCCACTTTTGTCAACAGGTCTACAATCACCCAGATTGAATCATTCCCGCGTTGAGATTTCGGCAACCCGTGCACGAAATCCATTGAAATATCATCGAACTTCCATTCCAGAATCGACTACGACTTCAAGAAACCGCCAGTCTTTTGGCATTCTGCTTTCACCAAAGCACAAGTTTGGCATTTCGCCACATAATGAGCTATGTCCTCCTTAAGTCCTGCCCACCAGAACAACTTTTTCATGTCCCTGAACATCTTTGTGCTCCCAGGGTGAATTGAGTACTTCGTAAAGTGAGCTTCGTACATCAACTCTTATCGCAACTTACCCATACTCGGGACGCACAACCGGCCCTCTTTCCGCAAAAGGCTGTCATCCCAAGGGAATTGGCCATCCAGCCCATCCTTTGCATATCGTTGGAGACTTTCATCCAGCTCCGTTGCTCGTCGAATCCTGTCCGCCATATCATATTGTACCTCCGTCCAGTTCAAACATGCATCTGCTGTAGAATTCTTGTCAACACAAGAAATCTCTAACGCTTCCAACTCCTAGATCAGATGTTCATCATGCATCTGCAACCAATTTGCCCGTGACGAAGCCCTCCGACTTAAGGCATCAGCGACCACATTTCCCTTCCCTGGAGTATAATGAATCTCAAAGGTGTAGTCCCCAAGGAACTCCAGCCACCTTCATTGTCGCATATTCAGATCCTTCTGCTCCAACAAGTACTTCAGGCTCTTATGGTCCGTAAAGATATCCACTTTTACGCCATAAAGATAATGCCGCCATAACTTCAGCACAAAGATCACCGCCACCAACTCTAAGTCGTGGACGGGATAATTTCGCTCATGCACTTTCAACTGGTGTGAGCCATAAGCAATCACCTTTCTAAACTGCAGAAGAACGCAGCCTAAGCCTCTCCCCAAAGCATCATTATAGATCTCGTAGCCGGCTGTACCACATGGCGATGTCAATACAGGCGTCATGGTCAAATGACTCTTTAGCTCTTCAAAAGCTCGCGCGTACACCGTCGTTCAAGCGAACTTCTGATCCTTCCTCGTCATTGTGGTCAGATGCAAAGCGATCCGCGAGAAATTCTTTACAAAACGTCTGTAGTAGCCTGCCAGTCCAAGAAAACTCCTAACTTAGGCCACCGAAGACAACACCAGCCACTCCTGAATGGCTCTTATCTTTGACGGATCTACTGCTATGCCCTCTCCACTTACCACATGGCCAAGAAAATCCACCGACGACAGCCAAAACTCGCACTTCGAGAACTTGACATAGAGCTTATTCCTTCGCAAGGTATGCAACACCAACCGTAAGTGGTTAGCATGATCAGCTTCTGATTGAGAGTACACCAAAATATCATCAATGAATATAATCACGAACAAGTCCAAGTACTCTCGGAACATTCGGTGCATTAGGTCCATAAATACTGATGGCGCATTGCATAGCCCAAACGACATTACCATGAACTCATAATGACTGTAGCGTGTTCCAAATGTGGCCTTGGGAATGTCACCTTCCCGAATCCTCAACTGGTAATATCCAGATTTAAAATCCAAATTGGAATAGACGGTTGATCCCACCAGCTGATCGAACAATTCATCTATCTGTGGAATCAGATACTTGTTCTTCTCTGTCAGCTTATTCAATTCACGGTAGTCAATACATAAACGCAAACCACAGTCCTTCTTTTTCACAAACAGAATAGGTGCACTCCAAGGTGACATACTTGGGCGTATATATCCCTGCTCCAGCAACTCTTGCAATTGGACTTTCAACTCAGCCATTTCCTTTGGCACGACGCGATATGGCAAGCGGGCCACAGGTTTCGCATCTGACACCAACTCAATCGTGAAGTCGATCTCCCACTGGGGTGGTAGCCATGGAAGATCCTTAGGAAACACATCCGCAAACTCCGATACAATCGGAACATCACTCACACTGGCCTTTGGCTCAACAGGCTGAACCGGCATGAAGAATAACTCTGCGCCCTTCCGAACAGCCTTAACGACTTGGAGTGCAGACAGCAAGGTCCCACTCACCCCTCGCATAACAACGAACTTAGTCGCAAGCTCGGTATTCTGACCCAGTGTGACCTCTTTTGACTGGCAATCAATACAGGCACGCTGCTCCGTGAGCCAGTCCATACCAATGATCACATCAAATTCCGATATCGGCAGTACAGATGCAGTCAAACAAAAATCCCGACTTCCAATTTGAACCGCCACATCGCAAGCCCTATCTGCAAGCAGCAAATAGCCATTCGGTAATAACACTCTTACGCTATCTACCTTCACATGACTAGGTACTCCAATCCGAGTTACGAAGTCATTAGATAGAAATGAATGTGAAGTACATGTATCAAACTGTGCTCTCGCCAACGTGTTCTGAATCATAACAAAGCCTGTTGCAATCACATTACACACAACCTACGCACAAAGCATACAATAAGAAAAGCAATTGAAAACTTAACTCGTACCTATGACGACGTCACTTTTCTTTATGTCCTCCTGCTGGCCAAGGTTGTAGACTCGGGGCTATGCCTGGGATGCAGAGGACTCCACCACTGCCTTTCCCTTCTCAGCATAAGACGCTCCCTCCTTCTTTTCTCCCTTTGGCGGACCAACCCGACAGTCACGGGCTATATGCCCCACTCTTTCACAAGTAAAGCAAGTACTAGTCTCTGGCCTCGAAGTGGCTCCCGACGTGGCACCCGAGGCAACCGTAGAAGGAGCTCGTCCAAACGACTTGGACCACTTTCCCCATTTCTTTTTATAATACGATTTCCCAGGTCGGGACGCTTTAAACTCTGGCTTTGTCACAGCCAAGGCCAACTTTCCTTGCACCCTCTTCATGTCTTTCTCCAGCGCACACTCAGTATCAACCAACGCCTGGAACCCTTGGTTCACGGAACTCGAGAGCAGGAATCGCAACTCATCCCGCAGTCCTACGTAGAACCTAATGGTTTTCCGCTGCTCATCAGCGAAGATGGAGCCCACATACAGTCCTAACCGTGTGAACTCATGCAGGTACGTATCCACACTACCTTCTCCTTGCATTAGCCGTTGGAACTCATTTTCCATGGCAATGCATTGTGCCGCTGGTAGGTGCTGAAAGGGGAAACTAGATCTGATACACTCTAGAGGGGGGGTGAATAGAGTATATGGTGCTTTTTAAGAACACAAAGAAAACTTTTTGCAAAGCTTTACAACAATTGTTGTAATGAGTGTAAGCAGGGAAGCAGAAATAAAACTAAGCTATGCAGATATTAAGCACAAGAAAATCTAGGCCAGAAACAAAAAGAAAACATGCAGAACCAGATAACACAAGGAAATATAGTGGTTCCCCAACTTGGGTACATCCACTCTTCTACCACCCTAGGTAGGAATCCACTGCAGGATGAGTTGATCAGGTGTCCTGGGCACCAATGAGCTTTTGATAAGGTGCTCAAAAACCAGATCAGATTTTTTGATCAGGTGTCTTGCCACCAATGAGCTTTTGACAAGGTGCTCAAAAACCAGATTCGAACTTTTGAAGGGAGTTTGAAAAACCCTTTACAGAATGAGATTGAGAGAGTGATGGCAGTCTTCTCTTTTTCAAGCAACTGAGAAGACTATGTGGATTCAGTGATGTTGTCAAAGCTCCCCCTGAGTCCTTGAAATCTTCAGGAAGATGAGCTTTGCTGAGGGTGATAGGCCTTCACAGATAGATCTCCAGCAGAAGATGATTTCAGCAAGCTGAAATGTTGAGTGTCTGGAGTCTTGAAATGATATTGGCCTTGAACACTTGAGAGCTGAAGAGATCTGAAGAATGTTTGAAAGCTTGATCTCTTTTTGATGAGTGTTCTTCTGAATTCTTGTTGACAGAAGATTGAGAGAGTCTCTGTGTATAGAGAGGTGTCCTCTACTTGTCTATCTCTATTCTCTTGTTCTTGTCTATCTTCTGTCTGATTCAAAAACATTCTATCTTTTATTCTCTGAGTCTGAATAGAAAATTGCTCTGTCAAAGATAGCCGTTGGTCTGAATTAATTACAGCCTTAATTGCATAAAATGTTCTGAAGGAAAGTCCACTGAATTATTCCTTGAAAAATCCCTTGAAACTTGCTCCAGAAGTAAATGAAAACGGCTGGCAGATCTTCTGAATTAAATGCAGAATAACTTCTATCTGATTTGAATTTGAATTCTGAAAGATAACTGAAATCGTCGAACTGAGCTCTGCTATCGTCGAGCTGAGCTCAGCGAACTGGAAAATGCAAGCAGCAAAGAAGTCGTCGATCTGAGCTCAAAGATCGTCGAACTGAGCTCAGAGATAAGGATCCAGTGCAGAGTCAAAATCGTCGACCTGAGCTCAGCGATCGTCGAACAGAGCTCGACGATGTTGAGAAGTTGAGCTCAGCGATCGTCGAATGGAGCTCGACGATCTGTCAAAGTTGAGCTAGACGATCGTCGACCGGAGTTCGACGAAACGTCGAGCTGAGCTCGACGATTTGGACTTAGTCTCCAGAAAAACTTGGGTCTTCAGGGCAGCTTCCAAACCTAGACTCCTGATCCCTTAGACTCAATTCTAATTGACCTATAATCTATACATAAGGTCAAAACATAAAATCCTAGAGACATAGTGATCCTGACCCAAATTAGTAATAGGGTGTTCCAACAATCTCCCCCTATTTGGGTTAGGAAAACTATTTACAGATTTTAAAAAAAAAACAAACAACATCATACAGTCAGAAAAACATAAAAACAACAATAACAAGACACAGAGCAGAACCATCACAGAGATATATATATGTATGTTATCCAGAAGGCAGTCAGAAAAACCAAGAGTTATCACCTTACAGAGTCATTCCTTTTCTTTGCCTTTTACCATCTTGATTTCTCTGTTGGGATCTAAAGCTTGTTGTTTGGATCTGGTATCATCAGCTGCACCCAAATAAATTTGCTTTGAAGCCCTGGGAACCACTGCAGCTGGATGCAACTCCATGTATCTGTCTGCATCAAAAAATTTGCTGGAGGCATATCTCTCTAATTCTTTTTGCCTTTGTTCTGACATTGTAGATATGTTGGAAGTGTCTAGCCCTTGTTCTTTTGCTTTCTTTATCTGATCCAAAGCAGCCAGTTCTTTCATCCTTGCAGTCCAAGCCATAGGATTTTTCTCAGGATCCTCAAATGGAACAGGTGGCTCATACCTGTTGGAAGTAGTTTCTTGAGGGGTCCTGGCAGTCACTGTATCTTTGAGCTTGTAGGGAAAAGGACCAGAAGATGTGTCTGATGGAACATGTCCTCCCCTAGAATAAGGATGCTGCCTGGAGTGTCCTTTAGAGTAAACCTGAGTTTCTCTTTGGTTTCCCCTATATCCTCCCCTTCTAGAGTAAGACCCCCTAGACTGGCTTTCCCTTTGATAAGTTCTTGCATGAGGTTGGTAGGGAGCCTGGCTTCTAGCAGGGCCTGATCTTGCAGAGCTGCCACCTGCACCTGCATCAGGTGGAGGTGGTGGAGGAGGATGAGGGTGCTTGAACTGAGTGGAATCTTTTTCATATTTCCTCTTCTTTTTCATAGCCTTTAACTGATTCTTAGAGTATTGCATCCAATGCTCAGTGATTGGGCAATTATGCAGAATATAGTATGGAACATCATTATCATCTCTGACTTTGGCAGGAGGAACTCTCTTCAAGGCCTTACTTCTTGCTTTTCTTTTCTTTGCAATTGTGGCAGATGAGTCATCAGAAGCAGTATTATAATCCTCAGATTCAGAGCTTTGTGCATCATACAATGCATCAAGCTGTTTCATCAAATCCTCTTTCAGTTTAACAGCAGCTGATGGGGCAACAGATACAGAAGCAGGAGGAGCAACAGGAGCAGCAGCAGATGTAACTATAGGTACTGGAGCAGCAGAAGTTACAACAGATATTGCTTCAGGAACAGCACTAGCAACTTCAGGAGAGACAGCAGCAGCTTTAGAAACAACAACTTCTACAGCAGGCTCAAAATCAACAGCCTCTGTCATCAAAACATCCTGAGATGAGGGCTCAACAGCAGCAGATATAACTTCAGAGGTAGACACAGCATTGTCTTCAGCAGCAGCAGCAGCAGTAACATTAGAAGCAGCAGTCACTGACTGAATAAAATCAGAGATGATTCTGGGGTCACAGCAGGAGAAGGGCACTAGAGCCCTGGACAAATCTTCTGACTGGGCAGCAAGAGCCTCTGGAGGCTGGACAGGATATGGCTCTGGGAGACAGCAGAAGTAAGCAGTGTCAAAAATAGATAGCAGAGACCTTAGGTCTATTGCTATGACTGGAATGGCAGCAGTAGCAGAAGCAGAAGCAGCAGCAGTAGTAGTAGCATGAGAGACAACAGCAGGAGGAGCAGCAGCAGCAACAGCAGCATGGAAGCTGGCTTCATAGGGCATCTCCCCCTGCCTGGATGCAGAGACCTGTGCATCAAGGCACACTGCTGGGGGTGCTGCTATAGGAGTAAGGAAAGAGGACAGCCTGGCAGAGAGAGCTGCCACTGATTGTTGTAGAGGAGCTAAAGAGGCCTCCATGAGAAGGGAGAGCCTAGGTGCAAGGAGCTCATACAACTGATCAGCAAGGGCTGGGAGATCTACATGCTCAAGGGGAGCAGAGGTAGAGGGTACAGGGATGGCTGAGGGAGCTGGAGGAGGAGGGCTGAAGGGTGGAAGGGATGGCTCAGGAGAGGGTATGGTAGAGATGGAGGATAGAGGGATGAAAATGGAGGGAGTGAAGGTGGGTTGATCAAGAATCTGGTGGAGAAGGTCTTGGAAAGATGTGGAGGAGGATGGCAAATCTGGAGGAGAAGAGGGGGAATCATCCATGTAGGATTCATCCAGGAGAGTGAAAGTTGGAAGGGATGGGGATGAGGTGACATCTGGAGGTGGATAGGAGAAAAGAGGGTGGAAGTGGGCTGCTGGTGGAGAGGAAATTGTTGCTGGAGATGGAGTAGATGTTGGAGATGGGCTGGAGATGGTAATTGTGGAGGTGGCTGGAGAGGTGGATGGAAGTGGAGGTAGGGTTGAGCTTGGAGGAGGAGAAGCAGCAGCACTAGCAGGCAGGTCCTCTGCAGGGGCAGAGGCCTGGGGTGGAGTGACTCTTAGAGTCCTGGTGCCTGAAGGGCCAGAAGAAGAGGGCCTGCTGGGCTTGGAGATTTGCCTGTCCCATTTCCCAAAAAGGGCACAGGTGAGTCTCTTGGAGGCATTGATGTGCACTCCAGAGGAGACTAGCAGTGTAGGACACTTAGCCTGGAGGAAGACTCCCAGTATTCTTCCATAATTCACAAAGGTCTTGTTGATCTTTTTCTTCAACAAATCAAAAAATACTTCTCCCCAGTTCAAGCTTTTTCTATCTACCAGAGCTCCCATAAGGCAGAGCTGATATCTGGAGATTGTGTCATGAGCAGAATGCTTGGCCAAGAGAACCTTGCCTACTACATCAGCCAGAAACCTGTATTCCACAGACAGGTTCCTTTTAAATAGCTTGCTAGGGTTCCCCTCAGGATGACCCATCCTGGCAAGTACATCAGCAAACTCTTCTCCAGAAAGGTCAGCAGAATCTTCACCATTCCTTAAACCAAAAACCTCTGTCAATACTGCAGGAGTCATAGGTACCTGGGTGCCACCAATAGAACCAACTATGGTATTGTTGTCCAGGTTGTGGGCAGTATAAACCCATTCTTTAATTTCATCTGAGGCCAATTTGATTCTTGTTGTCATAAGGGCAGACAGATGCTGTTCTTTGAATAAGCTGAGAATGTCTTGGAAAATTTGTTCGGTTGTGTTGAAGGAATCGAAATCGATGTCAAAGCCGGCATCAAATTTCATGGCGGCGAGCACAGCAACAGAAACGGCCATGGTACCTGCAAAAAATCAACAGACAAAACGACCAAGTGTAGAACTGCTTGGAGGGAAGAAAAGTTTGCAGAGAAATTGAAAGCGCAAGAGAGAACGACGACGAAAAAAGAGTTTTATATTAGGGTTCGACGCAGAAAAGGAAAGATCGTTGAACTTAGTTCGACGATCGAGGTTTCTAAAGGAATCTGAAGAGACTCCAAAATCGTCGATCTCCGTTCGACGATCTGGAAGGCGTCGAGCTCCGTTCGACGATCGTTCAGTGAACAAAATCGTCGAGCGCCGTTCGACGATCGTTGACCGAAGGAGACAGTTCATGCTGTCTGAGGAGCGCTGAACTCAGTTCGACGATTCTGGAAATCGTCGAACTCCGTTCGACGATCTGTGGGGAAATCGTCGAGCGCAGTTCAGAGATCAGAGAAATCCTAGACACTAAGGAAAATCAGAATTTTGCCTAGTCTTGGTCCATTTTTAGCTTTCAAAATCTTGAGTATTATTTAAGACTTCCTCCATCTAACATTCCTAACTGATTTAGGAAGAAAGTATGTTTCTTTTCATCCAAAGGCTTGGTGAAAATATCTCCCCTTTGTAAATCAGTTGGGATATACTGCAATTCAATTTTGTTCTTTTCAACATTATCCCTTAAGAAATGATGCCTAATCTCTATATGTTTTGTCCTACTATGGAGGACTGGATTTTGAGCTATGGAGATAGCACTTGTATTGTCACAAAAGATTTTTGACTTCTCTAAGTTGTAACCATAGTCTAGGAGTTGATTTTGAATCCACAGTATTTGTGAACAACAACTGCCTGCAGCCATATATTCAGCTTCAGCAGTTGAAGTTGACACAGATGTTTGTTTCTTGCAAAACCAAGAGACAAGTCTATCACCAAGGAACTAACAAGTTCCACTGGTGCTTTTCCTGTCAATTCTGCATCCAGCATAATCAGCATCAGAGAATCCAGTTAACTCAAATGCTGAATCTTTTGGATACCAGAGACCTAGATTTGGACAACTTTTAACATACCTGAGAATCCTCTTTACTAATGTGAGGTGTGACTCTCTAGGGCTAACTTGGAATCTAGCACATATGCATGTAGCAAACATTATATCTGGTCTACTAGCTGTAAGATACAGTAAAGAGCCAATCATTGCTCTATATGTTGTCTGATCAACAGGTTTCCCATGTTCATCAGCATCCAGTACAGCATTGGTAGGCATGGGTGTTTTCATACAAGATGCCTCAGACATGCCAAATTTCTTAACCAGCTCATTAGCATATTTGGTTTGAGAAATGAAGATGCCTTCAGCATGTTGTTTGACTTGCAATCCTAGGAAGAAAGATAGCTCACCCATGCTACTCATCTCAAATTTAGAATGCATTAGGTTAGAAAACCTTCTGCACAATTTTGAGTCAGTAGAGCCAAAAATGATATCGTCTACATAGATTTGTACTAGTAGGGTATGGAACTTATGGGTTCTAATGAAAAGAGTTTGGTCTACTCTACACCTTATAAAACCATTTTCCAAAAGAAAGCATGCTAGGGTCTCATACCATGCTCTAGGAGCTTGCTTGAGACCATATAATGCTTTATTTAATTTAAAAACAAAATCAGGATGAGTTGGAGAGATAAAACCTGGAGGTTGTCTGACATAGACTTCCTCTTTGATGTCTCCATTTAAGAAGGCACTCTTGACATCCATTTGATAAACTTTGAAGCCTTTGTGAGCTGCATAAGCTAAGAATATCCTGATGGCTTCTAATCTTGCAACAGGTGCAAAGGTCTGATCGTAGTCAATTCCTTCTTCTTGAGAATATCCTTGGGCAACTAGCCTTGCCTTGTTCCTTATTATTACTCCTTGATCATCCAGTTTGTTTCTGAATACCCATTTTGTTCCAACAATGGAATGATCCTTAGGCTTTGGCACTAGTTCCCATACTTTGTTCCTCTCAAATTGATGCAACTCTTCTTGCATGGCAATGATCCAGTGTGGATCTTGCTCTGCATCTTGAATGGACTTAGGTTCAATTTGAGAAAGGAAGCAGGTGTGCAACAGGTTTTGGTTGACCTGATTTCTGGTTTGCACACCAGCTGAGATTTCTCCAATTATTTGGGTAATTGGATGGTCTCTTGATGTTACTAAATCAACAGGGGGTGTTGATTGTTCACCAACCTGTGTTGTTGTTTCCTCTTGTGGTACAACAACTGACTCTTCAGGTTGTGCTTCAATATGTTGAGCATTGCTTTCATCTTCACTGCTTTCATCTTCTTGAGCAACCTGTAGCTTGTTCATATCTTCAACTAGAGAGTGTTCCTGCAAAGGTTCTATGGTAGAAGAAATCTTCTCCTTGAAAGACATGTTAGTTTCATCAAAAGAAACATGAACAGATTCCTCAATTTTTAATGATGATTTATTATATACCCTATAGGCCTTGCTGATCATGGAGTATCCCAGAAACACTCCTTCATCAGCTTTGGCTTGAAATTTTGCTAGATGTTTCTTATCATTATTGTGAATATAACAAATGCAACCAAAAATTTTGAAATAGTCAACTTTAGGTTTCTTCCCTTTGAGCAATTCATAGGGAGTCTTTCCCTTCAGTTTATGTATCAGGCTTCTGTTCAGCACATAGTTGGAGGTGTTCACTGCCTCTGCCCAGAAGGATAGAGGTAGATGAGCATCTGACAACAATGTAGTGGCAGATTCAATAAGGGTTCTATTTTTCCTTTCAGCTACCCCATTTTGTTGAGGAGTTCTAGGAGCTGAGAAAGTATGCCTGATCCCTTCACTCTGACAGAACTCTTGCATAAGAAGAGAATCAAACTCTGTCCCATGATCACTTCTGATCAGGGCAATGTGAGTATTGAACTCAATCTTTACACATTTGAGAAACTCTGTCAGACACTTAAAGTTATCAGACTTCTTCCTTAGAAAGAACACCCAAGTGAATCTAGAGAAGTCATCTACAATCACCAAAGTGTAGGATTTCCCTCCTAGGCTTTGTACTGTGATGGGTCCAAATAGATCCATGTGTAACAGATACAATATCCTAGGTGAATCACTCTTATTAAGTGACTTAAAACTGTTTTTAGTTTGCTTGCCTAATTGACAAGCCTTGCAGAGTCCTTCCTTCTTGTAGGGGCCAGAAGGTAGTCCTCTAACAAGATTGTCCTTGGAGAGCCTAGCAATAGTTCTAAGGTTTAGGTGTCCTAGTCTCTTATGCCATAAAACATTTGGTCTATAAACTGAATTGAATAAGCAGATATCTATAGAAGTTGAAAGAAAATCTACAAGGTAGATGTTACCTTTCCTTTTACCTGTCAACACAGTGGTGTTGTCCTCTGACTTGATCTTGCATAGAGTTTTGCTGAAAGTCACCTGGTAGCCTTCATCACATAGCTGACTGATACTGATTAGGTTGTGCTTCAGTCCTTCCACATATGCTACCTTCTTGAAGGTTACAGAACCAATCTGGACTGCTCCATATCCTTTAGTTTGTCCAAAGTTGGAGTCACCAAAGATAACTTTGGGTCCAAGCTTGGCTTTAAAGGAATTGAGGTTCTCCTTGTTCCCTGTCATGTGCTTGGAGCACCCACTATCCAAATACCATTGCTGGTTAGATGTTGGATAGGTCTTCACCTGCACATTAAGCAATTCACTTGTTTTTGACCCAGTTTACCTTGGGCCTAGGTTGATAACCTTTAAATTCAGAAATGAAAGACATCCCTGGCTGACTCTTATATCCTTCAGGATGATATCTCCTTGGAGGTAAAATCCATTCAGTATAAGGGTTAAATGTTTGGGATGAAGAACCCTCAGGATTCAATTTTGACTTGCCATTGAAAAAATTTCCAGAGCTCTGACCTCTGTTCGACGATCTTGGAGCTGAGTTCGACGATCTTGGGTCAGATCGTCGAGCTCCGTTCGACGGTCGACTATGGCTGAGGTCAGGTATATGGGATCGTCGAGCAGCGTTCGACGATCGTGGCTTAGATCGTCGATCAGCGTTCGACGATTTGTCCTGAGATCGTCGAGCTGCGTTCGGCGATCGTCGATCTTCATTCGGCGATCGTCGATCTCCGTTCGACGATTTGTACTGGACTTTAGTTTTCTGAGGCAGATCAGAATTTTTCCTGGCAACCTCTACAACTCCCTTTCCCTTGTCAGAAATGAACTTGATAGGGGTTGTTAGAACAATAGGTTGGCTGGATGAGGCACCCAAGCCCAGTGTACTGTTGAATCTTGAGTTCACTGTGCTTGTGATGTCCATCAGCTTGATGCTTCTCCCATTGAGAGATTCTTCAAGCTTCTTGGCCTCAGAGAGTTCACTCTTCAGTGAAGCTATCTGTTCCCTATGGTTCTCCAACTCCTGAGAGAGCTTGAGGTTTTCTGATTTTAAAGCATTGTGTTCAGACAATTGATTTCTGAGAGAGATGATCTCTTTCTCAGACTTTAGCAGGTCTAAACATAGTGCTTTAAATTCAAGTTTAAAATCTTCTGAAGTGAAATCAAAAGAGTTGATTACCTGATCTTCTTCAGGTTGAGTTTCTGAGTCTGACTCTGACTCCTCTTCCTCTGAGTTGTGTTGAGAGGCATTGATTGCCATCATGCAGAATTCTTTTTCCTCTGCATCATCCTCATCATCACTTGAGCTGGAAGAGGCCTGTGACTCCTCTTCAGTCTCACTCCAGGATTCAGCAACAAATCCTTTCCTTGTGTGCTTATTTTTGCTGGAGAAAGGTTTGTTACTTCCATGCCTTTTGGAGTCCTTCTCCTTTCTTCTTTCTTTTCTGTCCCTCCTGTCCTTGTTCTTGTTTTCTGGACAGTCAGGAACCATATGCCCTGGTTTCCTGCAACCAAAGCAAATAATGTCTTTGCTATTGCCAGTGGACTTGTCATACCTTGGCTTATCTTGCTCCTTGTATGATCTTCTTCTGAAGTCCTTTCTGGCCATCTTGTAGAATCTTTTGGCCAACAGGCTGAGAAGTTCATCATTGCTTGTGGCCTTTTCTTCAGGCAGATCCTCAGCTGCCTTGAATGCAATAGTCTTCTCCTTTCTTGTGGCTGGAGAAGCAGCCTTTTGTTCTTCTTCTCTGTTCTTGATGAGTAGCTCATAAGATTTGAGCTTACCCAACAAGGCTTCAGTGGTAATCTCATTTAGGCTTCTGGCATCTTTAATTGGCCAGATTCTTGAATCCCAAGTGCTGGGGAAGCACATTAGGATCTTGTCATTGAGTTCTGTCAGTGAGATTTCTTTGTCTAATGTCCTCAGTTCACTGACAATTAGACTCAATCTGTTGTACATTTCTCCCACTGACTCAGTTTCTCCCTTCTTGAAGTTCTCATATTGGGAGATGAGATGAGATCTTCTGTCCTTTCTCTCATCAGCTGAGCCAGAGACAATTTCTGAAAGCTTGTCCCAGATCTCCTTGGCTGAATTACATTCAGCTACCTTCTGAAAAATGTCATCTGACTTTGTCTGAGCTAGAATGTTCATTGCCTTGGCATCAGCTACTTTCCACTTTTTAATGTCAGCATCTGTTCCTGATGGAGGTGGAACAGCATTTGTGCTTGTGCTCTCTGGAGGTCTTGGACACACTGTTAAGACAGAATTAAAAATATCTTCGTCAATAGAGTTCATGTATAATCTAATCCTTGCTTTCCAAAGTGCAAACTTTGACAGATTGCACACTGGAGGTCTGGTGCTTGCATAATCTTTGTTTTGGGCCATGATTTGTGCAAGCTAAATCTAATAGAGAAATATAAAAGAAGGATCTAGTTTGGGATCTTTGGGGTTCAGGTGTTAGCCTGTACAACCAATCAGGAATGGTATGTTTAACCAACCTCGCTCTGATACCAATTGAAAGGGGAAACTAGATCTGATACACTCTAGAGGGGGGTGAATAGAGTATATGGTGCTTTTTAAGAACACAAAGAAAACTTTTTGCAAAGCTTTACAACAATTGTTGTAATGAGTGTAAGCAGGGAAGCAGAAATAAAACTAAGCTATGCAGATATTAAGCACAAGAAAATCTAGGCCAGAAACAAAAAGAAAACATGCAGAACCAGATAACACAAGGAAATATAGTGGTTCCCCAACTTGGGTACATCCACTCTTCTACCACCCTAGGTAGGAATCCACTGCAGGATGAGTTGATCAGGTGTCCTGGGCACCAATGAGCTTTTGATAAGGTGCTCAAAAACCAGATCAGATTTTTTGATCAGGTGTCTTGCCACCAATGAGCTTTTGACAAGGTGCTCAAAAACCAGATTCGAACTTTTGAAGGGAGTTTGAAAAACCCTTTACAGAATGAGATTGAGAGAGTGATGGCAGTCTTCTCTTTTTCAAGCAACTGAGAAGACTATGTGGATTCAGTGATGTTGTCAAAGCTCCCCCTGAGTCCTTGAAATCTTCAGGAAGATGAGCTTTGCTGAGGGTGATAGGCCTTCACAGATAGATCTCCAGCAGAAGATGACTTCAGCAAGCTGAAATGTTGAGTGTCTGGAGTCTTGAAATGATATTGGCCTTGAACACTTGAGAGCTGAAGAGATCTGAAGAATGTTTGAAAGCTTGATCTCTTTTTGATGAGTGTTCTTCTGAATTCTTGTTGACAGAAGATTGAGAGAGTCTCTGTGTATAGAGAGGTGTCCTCTACTTGTCTATCTCTATTCTCTTGTTCTTGTCTATCTTCTGTCTGATTCAAAAACATTCTATCTTTTATTCTCTGAGTCTGAATAGAAAATTGCTCTGTCAAAGATAGCCGTTGGTCTGAATTAATTACAGCCTTAATTGCATAAAATGTTCTGAAGGAAAGTCCACTGAATTATTCCTTGAAAAATCCCTTGAAACTTGCTCCAGAAGTAAATGAAAACGGCTGGCAGATCTTCTGAATTAAATGCAGAATAACTTCTATCTGATTTGAATTTGAATTCTGAAAGATAACTGAAATCGTCGAACTGAGCTCTGCTATCGTCGAGCTGAGCTCAGCGAACTGGAAAATGCAAGCAGCAAAGAAGTCGTCGATCTGAGCTCAAAGATCGTCGAACTGAGCTCAGAGATAAGGATCCAGTGCAGAGTCAAAATCGTCGACCTGAGCTCAGCGATCGTCGAACAGAGCTCGACGATGTTGAGAAGTTGAGCTCAGCGATCGTCGAATGGAGCTCGACGATCTGTCAAAGTTGAGCTAGACGATCGTCGACCGGAGTTCGACGAAACGTCGAGCTGAGCTCGACGATTTGGACTTAGTCTCCAGAAAAACTTGGGTCTTCAGGGCAGCTTCCAAACCTAGACTCCTGATCCCTTAGACTCAATTCTAATTGACCTATAATCTATACATAAGGTCAAAACATAAAATCCTAGAGACATAGTGATCCTGACCCAAATTAGTAATAGGGTGTTCCAACAGGTGCTTTGCCGGGAATAGTCGCGAGAACTCCTCAATCGACACTTATGTTAACTGCTTGCCCGCTAAGTGGTGTAACTCGATCTCGTCCCACCATAACCGAGCCTCTCCTTCCAATAAGAAGGTGGCCAAGATGACCTTCTGATCTTCCTTCGTCCTGATTGTCGTCAAGATACGCTTGATGCACGACAACCAGTCCTCTGCCTGCGTAGGGGATCCCATACCCGTAAACATCGACAGATTAAAGCTCATGAACTGCTTCAACTGCCTTTCAGCTGCTCGAGGATCAACAGCCACAACAAGTTCTAGCCTCACCGCAACCTGTTATAACACCACTGTCGGCTGTGCTTATCTACCAGGCTGTGCTTGAAACATCGCAAATAGCGCCTCAGCAACTAAGCGAACAGTTTCCGCAGAAGGGGGAGGTGTAGGCACCTCAGCTGGTGTCGTACTCTCATCAGAATGCTGGGGCTCCGACTGCCCAGCACCACTCTGAGTCACCTAGAGGTGAATAAGACACATACATTAACAAACTTGCACAAGCAATAACAATAATATAGGAATACACAGGTTCCTCAAACAAGTGTATTTGCATTCCTAAGTGGACATTCAAGAGTTCATTAATGTTAACGCGGTTCGTACGTACATGTGCTCGCCACCCCACAAAAGAATTCGACCACGAATTCGAAAGTGAACGACCGAGACAGTTGATACCAAAAATGTAACGACTCCATCCGTTCATATAGCATATAATAGAAGGGACGGTCGGGGCCCCGCACCATATGCCACAAAACAGACATCAAAGTCACGGGATGATACCAGAGTTGCGCATCCTAACTCATAGCATTCTAGCGGAAGCTTTTAACATAAATACTGAACTCCAACCATGAATATCCACTAATATAAACACCCATATTTATATAGGAATGTAACCCAAATACAGTATAATTTGGCCTTATGGCCTTACAGTTGTTCTTTATAAGAGTGGTTGCCAAACATCGGTGCGTAGGCCGAACACACATGAACAAAACACAACATTTCAGCTTAGCATTCAAGGGCTAACAGCAGCAGTAGTAGCAGCAGGGACTTCAGCCTTTATATGTCCCGCTTGGCTCTCCAGCACTTGCACAAGGACAGCCCACCCAACAGTGGCGAACAAGGCAATGGTCAGCGTTCAACTGACTAATTTATAACGACCCTACCCCTTTCTTGGGGCTGTGGCATCCCTTCCCAGCAGGCATAGAAATTCATAGGCAGATATACAAATATCACACATTATGCTCTCACACACAAACAATCCATCACAACCGTCAGCCACGCGGCCCGACGATCCGTGCACTCAGAGCACATTATTGGTGTACCAACGAACCAGGGTCCCACCACCGTTCCAGGTCCAACACCCGACGGTAAAATTGAGCATTTAGTCATTCTAGCACGCTGGCCTAAGACTCTCATTATGCGCTCCAACTAATTGCACTTTCAGGTCTTCGAGTCGGACGGACATAACGCAGGTATGGATCAGCCACCCCCCGTTGCTCAAGTCGTCTTGCCATCACCGAATACTAACGTACTCGAGGCTAAATATAAGGCGCGGGTCGGTTTCACCTTTCCTGCTCGGCACTAGGCCTTTCAAGAGCTCATCAAGCTCACAATAGCCATACTGTCCACCAAGGACTGTCTTCACCATTGCCACAATGTCCACCAAGGGACTGGCTTCGCAATAGCCACAATGTCTACCAAGGGACTGGCTTCATAATCAACAAGGGGAGTTCATGCTAGCGTCTCTTACGATCATTTAGCGGGTTCCGCAGAACTCACTTTCTGCACCCAACTCCACCCAAACCCTGCAGCTTCCTGCAATGCCAGAAACACTGGTCTTTCAAAACATACAACATACACACTTGCGGGTATTTTCCTGGGCTTCCACTCCAGTACTTCATGCTACTATCCTTCACAAGCACAACCCATCAAGCATCACAAGCATCACAAGGGTTTTTTCCTGGACCACCACTCCAGTACTTCCTGCTACTGTCCTTCATAGGTCCATCCCATCGACTCCATAAACTACACGTTTAACCACGGAGTCTTCTCCAGCGTGCAAATGCAACATGACCAATCCAGACCAACCTATCCAGATGGGCTTCACACAGTATGACTATTCCATATTACACACTTCCGGATCTATATGCAAAACTATTGGGGTTTCCAAGAATCAACTCAAGGGAAATCCCTTCACAGTTCACCCTTAGGTGGAGGGGAAATCCATGCACATGCCAAAAGGAAGTACTTCACATGTCCAAGAAGGAAGATCGTTACCCTTGACGACCTCTTTGGATCCATGGAATTATAGCCGGCTGGAAATCACCACAGCGGCCTTGCCTCCACAACGCTGGCCTCGGATCTCCAATCGAAACTCAGCAGCTACACCGGTGGCCGGCTCCTCTCTCCTCCTCCTTGCTCTCTTTTCTCTCTAGCTTCCTTAGAAAGAGAATGGCCAAGTTTACAATGAGAGATATCTTCTCTTTATCGGCCTTAAAGTGGCAGGGAGGAGCCTAAGCCATCAAATCCTAGCTGAAGAAAATGTACTGCCACAATTTGTCCACAAAAGTCTATTTTTTGGCTGACACGGCCTGTGACACGCCCGTGTCACAGGCCGTGTACCTTAAGCGACACACAACCAACTCATCCAGAAGAGTACATGGCCATGTGACACGCCCGTGTCATAGGCTGTGTGACTTGACACGGCTTCAAACACGTCTGTGTCTAGCCCGTGTACCTCAGGTGGTACACAACCATCTCAACCAGAGCAAGACATGGCCATGTGACACGCCCGTGTCACAGGCCGTGTGCCCAGAGACACACTCGTGTCCTGCCCGTGCTCACCAGGCCTCATTGCCCAATCCAGATCCAGAAAAGGATATGACCATGTGACACGCCCGTGTCACAGGCCGTGTGCCCTTACACGGCTGCAAACACGCCTCCAGCATGCAATTCGTCGGGCGAAGTTCGTCGACTAGACGAGAACACGGCCTACGACACGCCAGTGTCGCAGGGCGTGTTCCCTTTCAAAAATTTTGTCGATCACATTTCGTCGACCACTCACCAGCCAGCTCAACCATATCGAGTAGGACACGGCTTGGGACACGCCCGTGTCCCAGGCCGTGTTGCCCAACCTGAACCCATACTTGGGATTTGGGGTGTTACAAATGTTTCATGGAACATCCTGCACATGATAAGCTTAAACAACATCAAATACAATTATGCTCTTAGTGTTGATGGAGATGCCTCTTCAAATCCAATCTAGGAAACATTGTGGGCAATGGACTCAACACAAACCTTCCTGTACCATAACTTCCTGCCCTACCGGCTGACCCAGGCAAAATACCTCTCGATAGTTGAGAACTTCATCCCGCCGGAGTTCGTTACGCGAAACCCTGGGAACAAGGACAAGGTCAACCTTGCACCGGAAGGGGAGCTCTCCATCCCTTTAGAACATTTCGAGGTGGGGTTCCGCCTACCCCTCTGGCCGGAGGTGCGCCAGGCCCTTCGCTATTACGGGGTAGTGCCAACCTAGCTCAACCATAACTCCATCGCAATCCTATCGGCTTTCGCCTGCTATATGCGGGCAGAAAGGATTGAGTTCAGCCTGTCCTTCTTCCGGAAGCTATTCAACTTCTGGTCTAAAGCGGGGGCGATTTTCTTTTCTAGGCAATCAGTGAAGATTGGCGGTCTCGCCAACAAAAATCGCCATTGGGCCCAGAAATTCGTCTTCGTTTTTGGGCTTTTCAGCAATATTCCACCCACGCCCGTTCAGTATGATGAGGCGACATACAATCCTCCCGTCCTTGGGGGAGAGAGGGCGCCCTTGTTGAGTTCTTTTGGTCGAAGGTTTTCGACGTCCAGTTCCTTCGGCGAGCCCTAGACTCTCTTCTGCTAGTACCTCCCGAAGAAGGTACTTTTTCGGCTCATTTCGCAATCCTTCGTCATAGGTTATGAGTTTTAATCGTTTGTTGCAGGTTGGAGACCGCGCGGTCTGTTGCTGTTTGGAGACCAGGCGGTCTGGCGGTTTCTCCTAGCCGGTCTGTGTGCCGGGCTGTTGCTGTTTGGTATCCCAGCGGTCAGGCGGCTTGTCTCAGGCGACTAGGAGACCGAGCGGTCTAGCGGTCTCCTGTGGCGATTTGATCTCTCCTCCTGTTGGTAGTAAGGCGGTTAGCTTGTTTGTCTAACTGCACGGCTTGTCCGGTTTGTCTTTTGTAAAGCTGCATACACTTGTAAATTTTTAGTCCCACATTGATTATTTGTAATCTCTCTCATCTCCTCCATTCTATAAAAGGGAGGCTATACCATTGTAATAGATACTTTTTTCGGATAAAAAAAGTTTCTGTTAAAACCATTTCGGTTTGTTTTTGTTCGGTTTTCACATGGTATCAGAGCACTCGATCTATTCCTCCTGATTGTGTGCGCTCTCACTGCTTTCGCGGCTTGATTCCCCGTTTGTCCGCGCGGCTTGCTCCTTCTTTCTTGTGACCTGTTTTCGCGCTCTCCTATATTCGCCGCCATCTACTTCTAAGTCGCCACGCCTGTTGCCTTCTACCCGCTCCTGCTTGTTAGTCGCCCCGGCCTCATCTTTAGCCGTGCGACTTGTTCTCCTCTGTTCGCCCGACTTTTTCAAGCCGTGCGACTTCTTTCCCTTTACTTTGCTCTACTTCTTGATCGTGGCCTTCCTAGCCGCCCGACCTGTTTTCTATTCGCCCGGCTTGGTGCTCTCTTCTCTTCTTCGCTTAACCGTTCGGCTTCTTTCTCTTCTCGCGGCTTGTTCTTATCATCGCGGTTTGCTCCTCTCTTGCTTCCATGGCTTTCCCCTCCTCCAGCTTGTCCGCCTCGGTGGTCACCTCTTCTGGTAGTGCTCATGTTGTTACTCGCGGAAGATGGCTAATCGACTCTGGTGCAACAAATCATATGACAGGAAATCCTCAATGTTTCTCTCTTCTTGAAACACATGCTCAGTTGTCCCCGGTCATTGTTGCGGATGGATCTCCCTCACCTGTCAATGGGACGGGCATGGTTCAAGTCACTCCATCTCTCTGTCTGGCTGATACCCTCTATGTGCCCAAGTTTCCGTGCAATTTATTATTGGTTACTTCTTTATGCAAGCAACTACTGTTAAATTTTCTCAACGTGGTCAGCAAGATAGCCCAAACGCCAAATTAATATCTTCGGAACTACCCAGTTCTCACGTTGAACCAGCGGAAAACCAAGGAACAAAGGTTAAACCCAACAAACAATGGAAGCACAAGCAGGTCTGTTATTCAGTCACTTCTTTACAACACGAGGCATACATAGCGAGACATTATTTCGCTAGTATAACAGCTGTAAACAGAAAGCACCAAAAAAAAGCCGGGCGGACAGCACCGGAGTCCGCCGAGACCGCCGAGATCGCCGAGTCCGCTGAGATCGCCCGAACTTAGCTGCAATCCGTCGAATAGCACGGAGTCCGCCGAAGCCGCGAGGCCGCACGGACACACCATTATTCGTCTCCTGCTGAAGCTGAACTGAGGAACACCCCCTACCCGCCTGAAGCCGGCGGACAGGTTATTGAAGCTGGCAAAGATGAAATAGAACTGACAAGCCGTAGAGCGACCTCCTGCTGAGTCCGCAGAGACCGCACACTTCGAAGTACTTGACCGAAGTCACAGCCAAACTCCTGGCTCCTTGAAGCAACTCGCGCGACCTGCACACAGCAAACGTCAGCACTGAATCAATCCGCGCGGACAGACGAACTCAGACCGCAGCTCCTTGCCCAACCCAACTTACTGTTCACTCAAGTTACTGTACACCTGCCACGGGGGTCCTATTTATAGGCGAGGTGAGGAGTGTGGTCACCGCCCTAGAGATAGAGACACCGCCCCAGCCCGCGCGATAGCAAAACACCGTCCGACGAGTCCGCAAGGACTTAGACGGATACCAAGGAAAAACCGCCAGGAGCAAGGCAACATTGGCGAACCCTCTCCAGTCCGCCCAAGCGATGCGGACAAGGCATCAGCCCGCAAAGCTCCAACCACTGCAGGACAGCAACCCCCTTTAATGGCTGTCCGCACCAACCCGAGGCAGTCCGCAAGACTCACACCTCAATCCGCCACAAGTCCACGACCAAAGGCAGACAGCAACAGTCCGCCCGGTCACAGCGGACCTGACGGATACGACGGACACCATTGTCTTGGCACAGAGTGTGACCAAGTACATAACCATCAAAGGCCAATACGAGCATGGCGAACTCAAACTCCCATCCACCAAACACCTTAGCACAGACCGCCAGCAGTCCGCAAGCTTCCCGCGGACATGAGCCAAACCGCCTATCAGCACAAGCTTGCACCCACGGTCACTGAGCAATGCACCAGTCCGCAAGCCTCTATCAGCTCAGGCCGCTCCTTGGCTAAACCAAAGCCAACGTCCTATCCGCAGATACCAGGCCGCACAGTCTGCGGTCTCCATGCAACAACCAGCTCAGACGACAGCCGGCTTTCCACTAGACCTTCCACCAGGCCACACATCACAGTCCGCCCAGTCCGCCTAGTCCGCCAAAGCTGTCCGCCCAGGCCGCCCGGCCTGACCCGTCAACCACTTCCACTTCACAAAATTCAACAATCCCCCTTGAAGTGGGAAGTGGTGACCAAGCCCAGCAAGCTACGCAAGCGCTCAAAGGGCCCCTTCGACAGTGGCTTCGTGAAGATGTCAGCAAGATTATCTTCACTCCGAACATGCCCGACCAGCAGAGATCCGTCCAACACCTTCTCCCTGATGAAATGGTGATCAATCTCTATATGCTTGGTCCTGGCGTGACACACTGGATTGTTTACCAGTTTGAGAGCACTCTCATTGTCACCCCAGAGTAAAGTAGGCCCTTGTACTTCTTCATGAACATCCTCTATAAGCCTCCTCAACCAAACGGCTTCCCGAGCAGCCAAGGCCGAAGCATTATACTCCGCCTCCGTGGTTGAAACCGACACCGAGTCCTGCTTCTTGCTACACCACGAGATGCTAGCTGAACCGAAGTGAACACATAACCTGAAGTAGACCTCCGATCATCCGAATCACCGCCATAGTCAGCATTTGTGTACCCGAGCAACGCAAACTCTGAGTCTCTTATATAGAGGAGTCCCATGTCAGAAGAAGCTTTGACATACTTCAGAATACCCTTTGTCGCCACTAGATGAGATTGCCTTGGTTCAGCCATATACCGACTTACTCGGCCAACAGCATAAGCAATGTCCGGCCTTGTAATCGTCAGGTAAATCAAGCTCCCAACAAGTGCCCTGAACACCAAGGGATCAAGGAGAACCCTTCCCTCATCTCGTCGAAGCTTCAGCCCAGGTTCCAGTGGAGTAGAGCACTTCTTCCCTTCGCCCATGCCGAACCGCTTCACAATGCAATCAGCATACCCTTTTTGGCAAATGAGAACCCCGCACTCCTTCCTCTCCACTTCAAGACCGAGAAAGTGATGCAACTCTCCCAAGTCTTTCATCTCGAAGCGTATAGCAAGCTCAGCCCTGAGCCTTGCTACTTCCCCCTCCGAGTTCCCTGTGATGATCATGTCATCCACATACAGTAGGACCAAGACTTGCAGCTCACCCTTCTTCTTGACGAATAAGCTTGAATCCGAGTTGGAAGCAAGGTATCCACATAATTGCAAGTACTCTGCAATCTTCCCATACCAAGATCTAGGAGCTTGCTTCAACCCATAGAGAGCCTGCCTGAGTTTACAGACATAGTCCGGATGCTTTTCAGAGACAAAACCAAGCGGCTGATCCATGAAGATGTTCTTGTCAATCTCTCCGTAAAGAAAAGCATTCTTCACATCGAGTTGCCACAACCTCCATCCCTTGCTAGCAGCCAAGGCGATCACCACTCTTACTGAAGTCATCTTCGCAACTGGACTGAATCTCTCCTCATAGTCTTCTCCATACTGCTGTGAGAATCCTCTAGCGACCAGGCGAGCCTTGAACCGATCAATGCTCCCATCAGCCTTCTTCTTCAACTTGTACACCCACTTGCAAGTAACCGGAGTAATGCCATCAACCTTGGGCACAAGGTCCCAGGTTTCATTCTTATTCAGAGCATCAATCTCTTCCTTCATGACACTTTCCCATTTCTTCACCCCAGTGGCCTCGTTGAAGTTTGCAGGCTCTCGCTCATCCAGAGGACCTGCAAAGAAGCAGGATACAAAGCTCACTGCATTCCCATCACAGTACCGAGCCGGTGGCTTAACCACCCTCTTTGATCTCCGAAGAAACGGCTCCTTGCTCACTTCTTCCGTTGCTTCTTCGGGCTCCAATCCTACCTGGGGCAAGCATTGAGCAGTGCTCCCCTTGCTTCCTGAGCTAGAAGGCTCAGCCTCGGAGTTAGAAGCAACAGGAGCTGCTGGTGAAACAGCAAGCTCCTCTTCCAAGCCTTCAGTAGCCGCCACCGGTGCTTCATCAACCTTGCTACTTCTGGTTAGCTCAACTGAGCCACCTCCATATGACGTCAGCTCGTCAAAGACAACGTCTCTTGATACCACGAACTTCTTCGTCACAGGGTCCATGTATTTCCATCCCTTCTTCCGCTCATCAAAGCCAACAAAGATAAGCTTCCTTGCCTTCGCATCCAGCTTTGTCCGTGAAGCATCCGGGACATGCACGTATCAAGTTGAACCGAACACCCGAAGGTGTTACACTCGGCTTCTCCTTCAGCAACAGCTCAATAGGAGTCTTCATGTTGATAGGGCTGAGTGGCATTCGGTTGATGACGTAAGCAGCACAAGACATCCCCTCCGCCCAAAAGGACCTTGGGATATCTTTCGCATGAAGCCAACATTTGCAGGTCTCCGTCAAATGACGGATCTTCCACTCCGCTACCCCATTTTGTTATGGAGTGTGATCACAAGTAAGCTCCCGTTGGATCCCGTGCTTCCTGCAGAAGTTAGAAAACTCGGAGGAGACAAACTCACCCCCGTTATCAGTTCTAAACTTCTTAATCGGCAAGCCAAGCCGGCTTTCTACCAACTCCTTAAACTCCACAAACAACCGGAAGGCTTCCGACTTATCCTTTAAGAAGTACACCCAAGTATACCTTGAGTAGTCATCAACCAAGACAAGCATGTATCTGCTTCCACCAAGGATGGCAGTAACCGTCGGTCCCATCAAGTCGCCATAAATGCACTCCAGTGGTTTCTTGCTCCTTGTTTGTGATTTATCAAACGAAAGGCGATGTGCCTTGCCGTATTGACAGCCCGCACAAACATGCCCATCACCAAAGGAGGACAACATCGGCAACCCCTTCACCAGACTTCTACTCGCCATCACCTTCAGCTTGTCCATGCCAACTTGCCCCAGCCTCTCATGCCAGATAGCAGCGCTATCATTGGCCCTCATTCTATCAACGTAAGAATTGGTGGCAAGAACAAACAAGTTCTTCACCCTCCTCCCTACATGAGCAACATCAGCCTTCACCGCTGATACGTTGCGAAGGAACCTCACGTATGTTGGCCCAAACAGAACGTGATAACCAGCGTCCACCGCATTGGTCACCGAGAAGAGGTTCTTATTCATGCCCGGCACGTGATACACACTCCTTAACGTGAGTGGCCCCTGATCACTACCCAAAGACACGACCCCCTCTTTCTCTACTGCATAAACAGTATTATCAGCAGTGATAATAGCTTCATTACCTAAGTAAGCCTGCATGAAGGTGAACTTCAATTTGTCTCCGGTGAGGTGATGACCACACCCGGAGTCCACGATCCACTCGCTGTTGAAGTCCTCAGCAGACAAGGCCCGGACACAAGTGCCCGTCATGAAAGCTCCGCCCCATTCTGCTTCTTCACTTCTCGAGCAAGCCTCCTCCTTTCCCGCAGCATGCCCAGGCTGCAGTTTGACCTTGCAGTCCCGCTTGAAGTGCCCTCGCTGATGACACCGGTAGCACTTCAAGTTCTTCTTCCAGTCCTTAGGAGCATTGCTCCTCTCCGGTGGATATGATGTTGAAGTCTCCTTCTCACCAGCGGCCTGCACCTTCTTCTTCTTCTTCCCTTCCCATCCTTTCTTCTTACCTGAGAAGAGAGCTTCGCTGCCTTCCTGATTCAGATTCACTCCATCCATCTGCCTTGCTAAGCTCTCCTGCGAGGCAAGTAGATTCTCAAGCTCCAACAAAGACGGCAGAGTAGCCCACCCTTGAACAGATGGACAAAGGCCACATACTCCTTCCGCAAGCCGCGAATAATGTGCCTTTTCATCTTCGCCTCAGAGATAGGCTCATCAGGATCAAGTGCCGACAGCTCAGCACACAAGCTCTTCATCTTTAAGAAGTACTTGGAGATGGAAAGGTCTCCCTGAGTTGCCCTGGCCAACTCATTCTCCAGGAACTGAAGCCGCGCCACATTCTTCCTATTGAACAACTCATCAATGGTTGTCTAAATATCAGCAGCCGACTCACATCCAACGATGTGATCAAACAGTTCTGGAGACACGGCTCTCTTCAGAATGAACTCCGCCTTAGCATTTGTTCTTCTCCAGAGTCTAACCTGCTCAGCAGTACCGAAAGCAGCAGTGACTTCCTGCCTGTCGTCACCACCGACGACTTCCCACAGCTCCTCGCCAAGAAGATAACTCTTCATGCACGACTTCCACTTCTTGAAGTTAGTCGGCGTTAAGAGTTCAATACCCAGACCTCTTGCAAAACTCCCTTCCATTGCAACATCTGTTGGCAACCTTTCAGAAGCTCCGAGCAACAACACAGGTTGATCACCACTCAATCACTGAGTAACAACACTGACTGACTTCCGCTCACGCAACTGAACCTCCCTCTGATACCATATTAAATTTTCTCAACGTGGTCAGCAAGATAGCCCAAATGCCAAATTAATATCTTTGGAACTACCCAGTTCTCACGTTGAACCAGCGGAAAACCAAGGAACAAAGGTTAAACCCAACAAACAATGGAAGCACAAGCAGGTCTGTTATTCATTCACTTCTTTACAACACGAGGCATGCATAGCGAGACATGATTTCGCTAGTATAACAGCTGTAAACAGAAAGCACCAAAAAACAAGCCGGGCGGATAGCACCGGAGTCCGCCGAGACCGCCGAGATCGCCGAGGTCGCCGAGTCCGCTGAGATCGCCCGAACTTAGCTGCAATGCGCCGAATAGCACGGAGTCCGCTGAAGCCGCGAGGCCGCGCGGACACATGGTTATTTGTCTCCTGCTGAAGCTGAACTGAGGAACACCCCCTACCCGCCTGAAGCCGGCGAACAGGTTATTGAAGCTGGCAAAGATGAAACAGAACTGACAAGCCGCAGAGCGACCTCCTGCTGAGTCCGCAGAGACCGCACACTTCCAAGTACTTGACCGAAGTCACAGCCAAACTCCTGGCTCCTTGAAGCAACCCGCGCGACCTGCATACAGCAAACGTCAGCACTGAATCAATCCGCGCGGACAGACGAACTCAGACCGCAGCTCCTTGCCCAACCCAACTTACTGTTCACTCAAGTTTCTGTACACCTTCCAGGGGGGTCCTATTTATAGGCGAGGTGAGGAGTGTGGTCACCGCCCTAGAGATAGAGACACCGCCCCAGCCCGCGCGATAGCAAAACACCATCCGCCGAGTCCTCAAGGACTTAGCCGGATACCAAGGAAAACCGCCAGGAGCAAGGCAACATAGGCGAACCCTCTCCAGTCCGCCCAAGCGATGCGGACAAGACATCAGCCCGCAAAGCTCCAACCACTGCAGGACAACAACCCCCTTTAATGGCTGTCCGCACCAACCCGAGGCAATCCGCAAGACTCACACCTCAATCCCCCACAAGTCGACGACCAAAGGCAGACAGCAACAGTCCGCCCGGTCACAGCGGACCTGACGGATACGGCGGACACCATGGTCTTCGCACAGAGTGTGACCAAGTCCAAAACCATCAAAGGGCAATGCGAGCATGGCGAACTCAAACTCCCGTCCGCCAAACACCTTAGCACAGACCACCAGCAGTCCGCAAGCTTCCCGCGGACATGAGCCAAACCGCCTATCAGCACAAGCTTGCACCCGCGGTCACTGAGCAATGCACCAGTCCGCAAGCCTCTATCCGCTCAGGCCGCTCCTTGGCTAAACCAAAGCCAACGTCCTATCCGCAGATATCAGGCCGCACAGTCCGCGGACTCCATGCAACAACCAGCTCAGACGACAGCCGACTTTCCACTAGACCTTCCACCAGGCCGCACATCACAGTCCGCCCAGTCCGCCTAGTCTGCCAAAGCTGTCTGCCCAGGCCGCCCGACCTGACCCGTCAACCACTTCCACTTCACAAAATTCAACAACTACGGTGTTCTGTCATATTCACCCCTACCTCTTGTGCTTTTCAGGATCCGGACTCCCAACGGACGATTGCTACCGGGACTGAGAGTGGTGGCCTCTACTTCCTCGACAACGTTTCTGCTCTATCCGCCTTCTCCTCCTCCTCTATAGATCTTCTCCAATGACATCTTCGCCTTGGACATGCTCCTCCCCGAATTCTACGCCAGCTCCTGCCCCACCTCCCTCCTCATCATCTTCCTCTAAATTGTGATGCATGTCAACTTGGCAAACATCACCGCTCGTCCTTCCCACCAACGCAAAGTCGGGGCTCTTCCCGTCCGTTCGACCTCGTTCACTCTGACATATGGGGTCCCGCTCCTACCCTCACCATCGGTCGGGGTAGTTCATATTTTGTCACCTTCATTGATGATTTCTATCGGTGTACGTGGGTGTATCTTCTCAAGGATCGCACCGAGTTATTCTCTGTTTGGACCTCATTTTATTCTATGGTTAAGACTCAGTTCGATACGTCTATTAAAATCCTTCGTTCTGACAATGCTAAGGAGTATCTTAGCCAAGACTTCTCCTCTTTTTGTATTCACCATGGTGTTATTCGTCAAACAAGCTGTGTCTACACCTCCCAACAAAATGGGGTGGCGGAACGCAAAAACCGTCACCTCCTTGATGTTGCTCGCACTATGCTGACTCAAATGCATGTTCCTCGCTCCTGTTGGGGCTATGCTGTCCTCCTCTCCTGCTATCTCATCAATCGTCTTCCCTCCACAGTTCTCCACGGTGCTACCCCCTTCTCCATTCTTTATCCGGACAAAGATCTCTTTCCTCTTCCTCTGCATATCTTTGGGTGCACCGCCTTTGTGCACTCTCCCGCTGCCACCCGTGACAAACTCTCACCACGTGCTACTAAATGTGTCTTTCTGGGGTACTCTCCTACCCAGAAAGGTTATTGTTGCTTTGACCCCGTTACCCGCAAGCAATTTGTCTCTGCGGATGTCACCTTCTTTGCCAATGCATCTTACTTCTCTCCCGCTTCCTCCTCTCCTCCTCCTGATCCTACTTCTCATACCAACCCATCCATTCCCTCTGCTCCCACTGATGTTCCGCCATCTCCACCCTCTCCACCATCTTCACCATCCCCCTCATCTCCACCCTCTACTCCGCTTTCTCCCTCCACTCCGCTGTCATCTCTCTCTACTCCCGGGCCAGCTCTCTCCACCACGGATACTCCGGATACTGAGGCACCTGCTGATCTGGATCTCCCAATTGCTCTTCGCAAAGGGGTTCGGACATGTACCCAACACCCGCTTGCTGCAGTTGTTTCCTACGATCGTCTTACCCCTTCTCGCAGAGCTTTTGCACTGGCTATCTCGGCCACTGCCACCCCCCGTTCCTACCAGGAGGCCCTTACTATTCCTCATTGGAAAGCTGCCATGGATGAGGAGATTGCTACTCTCACTGAACAGGGTACCTGGACCCTTGTTCCTCCTCCTTTCGGCACAGATGTTGTTGGTTGTCGATGGGTCTTCGTTGTGAAGTTTCTCCCGGATGGTAGTGTGGATCGTTACAAGGCTCGCCTGGTTGCCAAGGGTTTTACCCAAATTTATGGCGTTGATTACTTTGACACTTTCTCTCCAGTGGCTCGTCTCAGCACTATTAGGGCTCTTCTCTCTGTGGCTGTCAACAGGGATTGGCCCATCTTGCAGCTCGATGTTAAGAATGCTTTCCTCTATGGTGATCTGCAGGAAGATGTTTACATGGAGCAACCTCCTGGGTATGTTGCTCAGGGGGAGACACGGGTATGCAGGCTAAAGAAGGCTATCTATGACCTCAAGCAGAGTCCTCGTGCCTGGTTTGACAAGTTCAGTGGCATTATTGAGGCCATTGGTTTTACAAGAAGCTCAACAGATCACTCTTTGTTTGTTCGGAAAACCGCCTCTGGTCTTGTTGTTCTTGCGGTTTATGTTGATGACATTCTTCTTACTGGCGATGACCAGGATGGGGTATTGATGACCAAGAAACACCTTCGGCAACATCTGGTCACAAAGGACATGGGCTCCCCCAAATACTTTCTGGGGATTGAAATCTCTAGAAAGCCCAACTCCATGGTCCTTTCCCAACGAAAGTATGCTCTTGATCTTTTAAAGGAGGCAGGACTGACTGGTGCTAAACCTGCACGTTGTCCTATGGCTGCTGGAGAAGACAAAACTTGGACAGATGACTCGCCTCTTCTCTCCGATCTTACGAGATACCGGCGTCTGGTGGGCAAGCTCATATATCTCACGGTAACCAGACCCGACATCTCTTATGCTGTTAGCAAGGTGAGCCAGTTCATGCAAGCTCCAAGGGAGTGTCATCTACAATCTGCACTGAGGATATTAGAGTATATTAAAGCTGCACCATGGAAAGGACTCCTCTTTCAGAAGAATGGTCACCTAAGGTGAAAGATATTGTCCCTAAGCACCTAGAGGGGGGGGGGGGTGAATAGGTGACTTGAATCTTTTTAACTTTTTAGGCAGCAAACAGATAATATCACAGAATTATATCTAATTGAACACAGTACACATTCAACAATCATAACAACTCAGCAAACATAGTTGACACAGAGTTTTATAGTGGTTCCCCAAGCTTTGGGTACATCCACTTTCCCCCTTCGCCTATCTAGCAGTGTACTAGATTCGGCCAAACTTCTCCACTAACTCAGAACCCAAAACAGGCTCCTACACCTCAGGCACAAGGCCCTACAACTCAGCTTTTCCACAAAGCCTACACTCAACCACAAAGGCCTACACTCAGCCACAAAGGCCTACACTCAGCCACCAAGGCCTACACTCAGAGATTTCACTCTCCTACCCTCAGCCTTTATAATTGCAGGCTTACAATCTCAGATCCCTAAGGATCCTACAAGTTATAATGAATACAAAATGTATAAACTCAACAACTTAGATGAAAGAGAGATAAGTTGCGAGATTCTTGATGAGTTCTTGGAAGAACTCAGCTGAAATCAATCTGACTTAGCTTTCTTCAAAGCTTCTTAAAAGTAGAACTCAATAAGACTGATTCCTCTGTAGTTGATCCTTGATCTCTGCTTCTTAAGATTCAGACCAATCTGAATCCTTCTTCTCAGCTGGGTTCCAACAGCTGATTTCTTGGATGGAGCTCTCTCTCTCCAACTTCTTAGATCTTCACTTGAAAGCTAGATCTTCTTGTGTGTTTCTCTTGAGAATGATCACTTGAACCACTTCCTCAATCTCTTGAAAAACATCTTCTGTAGACAGCATAAGCCTATTTATAGGCCTTCTTCATGGTAACCGGCTGGTCCGGTTCATAACTGAATTCTGACAACTCTGACAGGTGCTGTAGACCGGCTGGAATGGCAGCTGTCAAGTCATCCAGTCAGTTCTTGAAATAACTGTAACTGTCTGTAAGTGTCGAGACTTTCTGTCTTTAAGTGTCGACACTTATAGACCAAGTGTCGACACAAGTTGTCTAAGTGTCGACACTAGTCTACAAGGTGTCGACACAACTCCTTGTGTTGTAGATTTTGTATCTCGACACTACTTCTTCTTCATGTGTCGACACTGAAATTGAGTGTCGACACAAGTACTTGTACTTCAGTATCTTGCTGAATTCTTCTAAGTGTCGACACATCTCCTTTGTGTCGACACATCTTCATGTGTTGTAACTGTTAAGTGTCGACACTGCTTCTTGGTGTCGACACATCTCTTCAGTGTTGATACTTGTTGAGTGTCGACACATTGCTCTGGGTGTCGACACTTTCTTCTTCTGTCGAGACTCTGGCTGAGTGTCGACACATCCCCTTAGTGTCGATACTTGTACTTAAAATATTCTTGAACTTTGCTAATCTTTGCTAAGTGTCGACACAGCTCCTTGTGTCGACACTTTCTTCAAGTGTTGAGTCTTCAGCTAAGTGTCGACACATTGTTCTGGGTGTCGACACTTACTTCAAGTGTTGACTCTTCTGCTATGTGTCGACACATTATTCTGGGTGTCGACACTTGTACTCAGTCTCTGCTGGCTTTTGCTGAGTGTCGACACAGCCTCCAAGTGTCGACACTTTCTGATGTAGACACAGCTTCACTGGGTGTCGACACAACTATTAAGTGTCGACACAGCTTCACTGTCTTTTCTTCACTGAGTGTTGACACAGCTCCTTGTGTCGACACTTTTTGTCTGGTGTCGACTCAGCATCCCTGGTGTCGACACAATGACTCCAAGTGTCGACACTGCTTGCCTGGGTGTCGACACAAGTCTTCTTAAGTGTCGACACTTTCCCTCTGGGTGTCGACACATGGACTTAGAAACTTTTACTTCTTTCCTGCAAATACTTAACCTGCACATGTAAACTCAAAAGACATCAAATACATTTTGATGTATATCATTGAGTTGGGTGAGGCTTCTTCAAATCAGGTACATTTAAACCAATGTACCCAACAATCTCCCCCTATTTGGAGAAGTCATAACCCTTAGTCAATGATATACACCATTCATAATAAAATTACAAAATGATGTAAAGCAGGATTATATATAGCAGGGTAAACATAAACATGTATCAATCACACATGTATACATAGACATCATTACAGAACAATTATGAAACAAATTTATTACACAACAAATTTATCACACAAAACACTGTTCCAATACTTTGTCATATACAAAATTCTAAAGTTTACAGAATGTTTTATATCAAAAGAATACATAGTAAACTTAAGAAATTTTCTAAGCTATTTCTGTTCAGCCTCCTTAATGACTATTCCTTTTCCAGCTGGAACTCTGGCTTGAACAGGAGCTTCAGCATCTTCTGTTTCAGCAGGCTTCTTACCTTTCAGCTCCTTCTTCTTGAGTTCTTCTGCTTTAATCTTTTGCCTTTCAGAATAATGATAAGGCTTGGGAAAGTACTTGCTAGGCTCCAGAGCAGTAGGAGGTAGCATTCCCATCTTGGCCTTCCTTCTGTACTGGACTATTGCCTCCTGCCTGATTTCATGTTTTCTCCATTCAGCCTCAGAAAACCATTTGTTCCTGTCATGCACATTATCTTTGGCAGCTTTTCAGGCAGTCAAAATAATGTTTCTTGAGGTAGGGCTCCACTGTTCAAAGTCTGGCCTTTGTTCAGCTTGTTCCCTGAACCTCTTCTTAGACAATCTAGTCTCTTCTTCTTTCTGTAGAGCTTCTTCTTCTTTCTGAAGAGCTGCTTGCATAGCTTCAGATATAGGCTGAACCACTTTTTCTAGAATGACATTGGACTTCCCTTCAGTTGGGCTATACATGTGATGAATATCAGCTTGCACCATTTCAAAATCTGGAGGAGGATAGATAACTTGAGCCACTTCTGGTTGCTCCCCTCCTAAATATGCAGGATGAATTCCAGATTCAGCAACATTGTCATCATCACAAAGTGGAGGATAACCCAGTATAGCTCTGATGGAATTAGATATCCATTTGGCATGATCAGAGCTAGCTTTGACTAAAACTCTCTCCCCCTTTATGACTTCTCTAGCCATGTGATCTCTGACATCATCCTTCTGAAATCTGATTTGATTATCCAAGTATCTGACTCCATCTTTAAAGAAAGGTTTGAGTTTTTTTAAGTTGTTCAGATATGGCCTTCTGGGAGTCTTGAATGGCAGTCTTAACAGCATTGATTTCTTCTTGAAATACCTTGTCAAATTCAGCTTTAACAGTAGCAGTAGAGGTAGAATGTCCAGCAGCTATGTTCTTGATTTCTGTGACAATTGCATTATGGGATTCTGTCAAATTGTCATTCATCCTGATCTGATTTTCAAGTACATAGCCTTGCTTGACTGCAATGTCATCAACTTGAGCTTTGATCTGTTCTTGATGTGTAGCTAAGTACACCACTGCATTCCCCCCTTTGTGGAAGCAGTCTGTCATCTCCTTCTTGTTAAGATTCATTTCAAATCTTATAGATTTTATGTCCTGGGCTAGATCAAATTGGAGAGACTTCTGCCCTTCATCCACATATTTCTCTATGGCCTGCCTTTGTTCATCCAGTTTGATCTGCATTGCCACCATTAGAGCACTATAATCAACAGCAGGTGCTAGCAGTGATATAGGTTGTGGTGCAATAGATTGTAAGGCCTTCTTATAACTCTGACTTCTTCTCTTGAAGACATAAATTTTCTTTTTCTTTTTCCTTGCAGCTTCCTCATCTTCTGAAGCTGCGGAGCTAGCAATTTCTACCCTCTCCTTAGGGCTTGGGGGTAACTCCTTCTGAACATCTGGTGCCTTCTCAGGTTCTTGCCTTACAGGCTCTTCAACATGTACTTCTTGCTCCCTCTCAATTTGAGCATTCTCCTCTTCAGCAGCAGCAGTTTCTTTGTCAAAATCCTCTTGATCCAGATTTAGAAACAAATCTTCCATTGTAAATTCTTGGGGTGAATGAGCTGGAGAAAGTCTGGGCTCATCTACCACTGGATCAGATACAAACTGAGCTGCAGCAGGTGTGTCTTCCATGACAGCATCTGGAACTTGACTATCCAGCTGAGTTTGCTGATGAACATCAGACAAATCAGTATCCTCTATAGGAAAATCTAAAGCATTTAGTTCAGTGATTACCTCTAGTATTGTGTGGGTTGCTTGTTCACTTTCTAGTGTAGTTGGTTCTTCTACAACTAGAGACTCCCCGTGGATGTGATCCTTGTGTATGGGGCTAGCTTGAGGTAGCTCCCCCTGGATCTCAGCAACATTTTGAGGAGCAGGAGAGTTTACAGCAGGTCCTTCCTCATTCTCATCTGGTGTGAAGACAACTTATTCTTCACTGTCAGAACTGCTAGTGGAAACCTGAGCCACTGGAGCAGCTTTCCTCTTCTTCTTTGGAGGTGATACTTTCTCAGAAACTATCTTCTCAGGGGTTGGCAGCTCTTTTGACAACACCCTGTCCCACCTGGAGAAAATTCTCATATCCATTTTTCTCATGTGGTTGATTTTGCTTCCAGCAGCTTGTTGCATAACCTCTGGTAAAGTACCAGCTAGGTATAGACTTATAATCCTGCCCAAGTTGGGCTTCTTCAGGCTTTCCTTGATTTTCTCAAACACTATAACATACCAATTTGTTTGCAAAGTGAAGATGATCCTTGTCATTACACTGAACATATGGGCTGATACTCTATCATGCCCTCCAGGCTTACTGAGGATTACTTTGCCAACTATTTCAGAGAGGAATTTCCCCTGGCTATTCATTCCCTTCCTGTTAAACACAGATCCTATTTCATTGTAGAATCTAGACCACACCAGATAAGAGCTTCTCTGGTCTTTGAAGATGTAACTTAATCTTCTTCTTTAGTTCTTGGGAGCTGTAACACTTTCCTCAGACTTTTAGGTGAAACCTTCACCTTCTCACCATGAACCCTGGATTTGATCTTGAATCCAGTTTCATCTACCTTAGCTCCATTGATGAATTCCAGTACCTCTTTCTTCCAAATTTTCGTTGGCTCTGAGACAAGATATTCTAACCCTGAGTCGGCTACTAGGGTTACGACAGTCTTGATGTCTTGGTCGGCATCATCAAAAGCATTGCGCACCAGCTCGTAGCCCTCGTTGACGTTCTCCTCAAGCTTTGGCGCCATTAGGGTATGATGAATTGGACTGGAGAGAAGAGAGGTGTCGACACAGAAGTTTTGGTCTCGAAACTTTTGAAAGCGTGTCGACAAACTAAGGCAAAACCCTATTTATACCTTTCTAATTTTGAAGATGAAAAGGCGGGCAGCCAGATTGTATTGTGTCGACACTGGCAATAAGTGCCGACACTGACTTATAATGTCTCGACACATATGTGTCGACACAAGTTTAGTCAACAGATTATATGTGTCGACACTTGTTTATGTGTCGACATCAGTCAACTCGACATTTAGTCGAGACTTTACTTAGAAAATACTGAGTAAACACTAAGTGTCGACACCACCTTGGTTGTGTCGACACCTACTTGTCATGTGTCGACACTAATATTCTGAAGTGTCGACACTAACTTCATAGATGTGTCGACACCTTTTTCCTGAAGTGTCGACACCTACTATCTGTGTCGACACAGAAATCTCTATGTGTCGACACCTTTTTACTTAGCCAATTTCAATACTATAAACTTACTCTAAGTTTATCATTCCTAGTTCAATCTTAAACCTATTGAACTTAGCTTCTTCTAGGGGCTTAGTATACATATCAGCTAATTGATTATTTGTTTTAACATATTCTAGTAAAATATCCTCTTTCTCTACATACTCCCTAAGAAAATGATATTTAATTTCAATATGTTTTGTTCTACTATGGGATACAGGATTATTGGCTATTGAAATAGCATTAGTAGAATCACAGAAGAGTGGAGTTCTACTTACCTGAAATCCATAGTCCTCTAGCTGATGTTGTATCCACAGAAGTTGAGCACAACAACTTCCTGCAGCCACATACTCTGATTCTGCAGTGGAGATAGCCACACTTGTTTGCTTCTTGCTACTCCATGAAATCAGTCTTCCACCTAGGAATTGACAGGTTCCAGTAGTGCTTTTTCTATCTTCTTTGCATCCTACAAAGTCTGCATCTGAATAACCTGTTAGATCAAAATCCCCATTCCTAGGATACCAGAGGCCTAGATAAGGAGTGCCCTTTAGATATCTCAATATTCTTTTGACTGTAGTCAAATGAGACTCTTTAGGGCAGGCTTGATACCTAGCACAGACACATGTAGCATACATGATATCTGGTCTACTTGCAGTCAAGTATAATATGGAGCAAACTATCCTTCTATACAAGGTTTCATCTACAGGTTTCCCTGCATCATCCTTGCTAAGAGACATACTTGACCACATAGGAGTCTTCATGGTGCTGGATGAATCCATACCATACTTCCTTATGAGTTCTAGGGTGAACTTGGACTGGCATATGGATAAACCACTCTCAGTCTGTCTTACTTGGAGACCCAAGAAGAACTTTAGCTCTCCCATACTACTCATCTCAAATTGACCTTGCATTAGCTTTGCAAACTTTTTGCAAAGGCTACTTTCAGTAGACCCAAATATAATGTCATCTACATATATTTGGACTAGTATTACTTTGCCTCTAGATTCCCTAAGGAATAGAGTCTTGTCTATTTTTCCCCTTGTGAACTTATTCTCAATGAGGAAACTATACAGGGTTTCATACCAAGCCCTAGGGGCTTGCTTTAACCCATATAAAGCTTTCCTAAGTCTATAGACATGATTAGGTAGAGTTGAATCAACAAAACCTGAGGGTTGTTCCACATAGACTTCTTCTTTAAGATTACCATTTAGAAATGCTGACTTGACATCCATTTGGTAAACTTTGAATCCTTGAAAAGTTACATAGGCCAGGAACATTCTTATGGCTTCCAGTCTGGCTACTGGAGCAAGGTTTGATCAAAATCAATACCTTCTTCCTGCCTATATCCTTTAGCAACTAGTCTTGCTTTGTTCTTAATGATGACTCCTTGTTCATCCATCTTGTTCCTATAGATCCACTTGGTTCTAATTATATTGTGGTCTTTAGGTTTAGGAACAAGCTCCCAGACCTTGCATCTCTTGAATTGATTGAGTTCTTCTTGCATAGCCTCAATCCAAAGAGGGTCTTTGATGGCTTCTTCAAACTTCTTAGGTTCAACTTGGGATAGAAAGCTGGAGTAGATTGATGCATTCAGGTTTCTGCTCCTTGTTTGTACCCCTTGTCTTGGATCTCCAATAATCTGCTCTACTGGATGATCTCTAAGATGCCTATTGGCTGGTGGCATCCTGACTTCTGGTTGAACCTCTTCAGTTTCATCATCTTGCTGTACTCTTTGTACTTCTTCTGCATTTGGTACATGTAGTACTCCCCCTGGACAACAGCCACTGTCTTCTACTTGCTGTCTTGCAGTAGATTCTTCTTCTAGAGTGAGCTTGTCCATTTTCTTTGTTAAACCTGTGGGGCTGCATACACTACTAGACAACTCATTGTTAATAAATTTAGTCTCATCAAATACTACATGTACAGTTTCTTCTACAACTTGAGTTGACAAGTTGTAGACTCTATAAGTCTTACTGTTGTTGCTGTACCCAACAAAAATTTCCTCTTGGGACTTGGCAGCAAACTTAGTCAAGTAAGACTTTCCATTGTTAAGTATGAAGCATTTGCAACCAAAGATCCTGAAGTATGATAGGTTTGGTTTCCTGTCTTTCACAACCTCATAGGGGGTCTTGTTGAGGCCTTTAGTTATGGTAGCCCTATTAATAACATGGCATGCAGTATTAACTGCTTCAGCCCAGAAATATTCTGGTAGTGATGTATCACTTAATAGGGTCCTACCAGCCTCAATCAAGGTTCTATTCTTCCTCTCAGCAATGTCATTTTGCTGAGGTGTTCTAGGTGAAGAAAATTCTTGAAATATCCCAAAGTCTTCACATAGTTTTGTCATGCTATCAGACTGAAACTCAGTACCATGGTCACTTCTTATTTTGACCACTATACTATTTAGTTCATTCTGAATTTGCTTGACAAAGCTATAGAAGACACTAGGTGTTTCAGATTTCTGTCTTAAGAAGAACACCCAGGAGAACCTTGAGTAGTCATCTACAACTACAAACGTATAGACCTTCCTACCTAGGCTGTGAACTGGCATTGGATCAAAGAGATCCATATGCAAGAGGTATAAACACCTCACAGCATCTTTGTTTTCTATGCTTCTAAAGATGGATCTAGTCTGCTTGCCCTTTTGACAAGCTGAGCAAATACCATCTTTAACACACTTAACTTGAGGACCATTCCTCACTAACTCTTTGCTAAAGAGTTTGCCAATTGTCTTGTAATTAAGATGGGCAAGCCTCTTGTGCCATTTGACACAATGTGAGACTGTCTCATCAGCTACAAGACACACTTGAGAACCATTGGTCTCACACATAATGTCTAGGCAGTAGACATTTCTTTTTCTATAGCCAGTCAAAATGATCTCTTGATCAGTTGACCTCTTGATATGACAACCATTCTTAACAAATGAGATATCATACCCTACATCACTTAATTGACTTATACTTATTAGGTTGTGTTTCAACCCTTTAACATAAGCCACTTGAGTAATGGTAACTAAGTTACTAGAAATGTTACCAAACCCTTTGATGATTCCTTTTTTAGAACCACCAAAGGTGACTTTTGGACCATCTTTGATTGGAATGTAGTCCCTTAGTAATCCCTTTGTTCCAGTCATATGTCTGGAACATCCACTGTCCAAGTACCATATAGGGGCATGGCCACTTGGACTCACCTGCAAAATAGATTAATGAACCTTAGAACCCAAAGAATTCTTGGGTCCTTGGTACTTGTTAGTTTGCATCCTGACATGGCTACCTACTGATTTTCCAATAGGCAGTTTGCTACTCACTTTGGCACTAGCATTGTGCCAACAGTCCATTGCAAAGTGGCCAACTTTGCCACAGCACCAACACTCAAACTTATTGTACCTTTGCTTAGGTACAGTCTTTGCTGTTTTATCTACAACAGACTTGTTGAGAGTTGGGGCTTTGCCCTTGGACATAGACTTGGACTGAACAGTCCTTACAGGTCTTGTAAAACCAAGTCCAGCTTTACCTTTTTGATGAACAAATTCATCAATCAAAGGTAGAACTTACTTAGGTTTAGAAGACCTAGCAACTAAGTCCTTTTCCTTCTGAAGATTAATCTCCAGACTCTTGATTTGATCATTCTTAAATGATATAGTTCCCATTTGAATCACAGTTATATGCTTCAATCTGGCTATCTCATTTAGTTTTTGATCAAATGACTTTTCAAAATCAGTTGCAGCAGCTTTGAGAAAAGAAATTTCCTTTGCCTGACTTTTGGCTAGGGACTTGCTCTTCTTGTAAGCTTGCAACAGAACTTTGTATTCATCCATCAACTGATGAATATCTGCTTCAGACTCAGATGCACTCTCATCATTTGATATGGATGAATCTGATTCTGTACTGGCACAAGAAACTGAACTTAAAGTTGAACTTTGTACCTTACTAGGTCCTGGCTGCTCCAGGATTCTGTCATTTTCAGTCAAAGCCATTAGCCCTTGGCATTGACTGTCTTCTTGTTCATATATAGACTCCATAATCTCCAGGATTCTGTCATTTTCAATCTGACTTAGCTTTCTTCAAAGTTTCTTGAAAGTAGAACTCAATAAGACTGATTTCTCTGTAGTTGATCCTTGATCTCTGCTTCTTAAGATTCAGACCAATCTGAATCCTTCTTCTCAGCTGGGTTCCAACAGCTGATTTCTTGGATGGAGCTCTCTCTCTCCAACTTCTTAGATCTTCACTTGAAAGCTAGATCTTCTTGTGTGTTTCTCTTGAGAATGATCACTTGAACCACTTCCTCAATCTCTTGAACAACATCTTCTGTAGACAGCATAAGCCTATTTATAGGCCTTCTTCATGGTAACCGGCTGGTCCGGTTCATAACTGAATTCTGACAACTCTGACAGGTGCTGTAGACCGGCTGGAATGGCAGCTGTCAAGTCATCCAGTCAGTTCTTGAAATAACTGTAACTGTCTGTAAGTGTCGAGACTTTCTGTCTTTAAGTGTCGACACTTATAGACCAAGTGTCGACACAAGTTGTCTAAGTGTCGACACTAGTCTACAAGGTGTCGACACAACTCCTTGTGTTGTAGATTTTGTATCTCGACACTACTTCTTCTTCATGTGTCGACACTGAAATTGAGTGTCGACACAAGTACTTGTACTTCAGTATCTTGCTGAATTCTTCTAAGTGTCGACACATCTCCTTTGTGTCGACACATCTTCATGTGTTGAAACTGTTAAGTGTCGACACTGCTTCTTGGTGTCGACGCATCTCTTCAGTGTTGATACTTGTTGAGTGTCGACACATTGCTCTGGGTGTCGACACTTTCTTCTTCTGTCGAGACTCTGGCTGAGTGTCGACACATCCCCTTAGTGTCGACACTTGTACTTAGAATATTCTTGAACTTTGCTAATCTTTGCTAAGTGTTGACACAGCTCCTTATGTCGACACTTTCTTCAAGTGTTGAGTCTTCAGCTAAGTGTCGACACATTGTTCTGGGTGTCGACACTTACTTCAAGTGTTGACTCTTCTGCTATGTGTCGACACATTGTTCTGGGTGTCGACACTTGTACTCAGTCTCTGCTGGCTTTTGCTGAGTGTCGACACAGCCTCCAAGTGTCGACACTTTCTGATGTAGACACAGCTTCACTGGGTGTCGACACAACTGTTAAGTGTTGACACAACTTCACTGTCTTTTCTTCACTGAGTGTCGACACTTTCTGTCTGGTGTCGACTCAGCATCCCTGGTGTCGACACAATGACTCCAAGTGTCGACACTACTTGCCTGGGTGTCGACACAAGTCTTCTTAAGTGTCGACACTTTCCCTCTGGGTGTCGACACATGGACTTAGAAACTTTTACTTCTTTCCTGCAAATACTTAACCTGCACATGTAAACTCAAAAGACATCAAATACATTTTGATGTATATCATTGAGTTGGGTGAGGCTTCTTCAAATCAGGTACATTTAAACCAATGTACCCAATATAAGGGTTGAAGCTTACTCTGATTCAAGTTATGCGGATGACAAAGGGGACCGCAAATCGACATCAGGTTTCTGCACGTTTGTTGGAGACAATCTTTTGAGTTGGAAGGGCAAGAAACAGTCTGTAGTTTCCAGGTCTAGTGTAGAGGCGGAATATCGCAGCATGACATCGACTACATATGAGTTAAAGTGGTTGCGGGCTCTCATGCTTGACTTAGGAGAGGTTTACAACTATCCTCTTCCTATGTTCTGTGACAATAAGGCCGCGATATACATTTCCAAAAATCCGGTCTTTCATGAGAGAACAAAACACATAGAAGTCGACTGTCATTTTATTCGGGAAGAAATATTGAAGAAACAGATTTGCACTCCGTTTGTCACTTCCGACAACGAGTTGGCAGATGTCTTCACCAAGCCGGTGTCTGCTTCATTTTTCCACATCTGCGACAAGCTAGGTATGATTGATATCTATGCTCCAGCTTGAGGGGGAGTGTTGCAGGTTGGAGACAGCGCGGTCTGTTGTTGTTTGGAGACCGGGCGGTCTGGCGGTTTCTCCCAGCCGGTCTGTGTGCCGGGCTATTGCTGTTTGGTATCCCAGCGGTCAGGCGGCTTGTCTCAGGCGACTAGGAGACCGAGCAGTCTAGCGGTCTCCTGTGGCGGTTTGATCTCTCCTCCTGTTGGTAGTCAGGCGGTTAGCCTGTTTGTCTAACCGCACGGCTTGTCCGGTTTGTCTTTTGTAAAGCCGCATACACTTGTAAATTTTTAGTCCCACATTGATTATTTGTAATCTCTCTCATCTCCTCCATTCTATAAAATGGAGGCTATACCATTGTAATAGATACCTTTTTCGGATAAAAAAGTTTCTGTTAAAACCATTTCAGTTTGTTTTTGTTCGGTTTTCACATCGTTAAAGCCTCCGCAAGTGAACGGTAAATTCCCCTCTGCTAGCCCTTCGATGAGGCTAGGGTTTCAGCAGCACCCTGGCTCTCGCCAAATCCGCAACCCAGGTCTGCCGAAAGGAGCCCGACTGATGAGTCCACTTTATATACCTATTTTCGGACTCATCTGGGCTAGTTTTCATGCGTTTGCACTTCACTTTTAGTTCTATATCGTTCATATTTCATCTTATCTTTATTTCCCTAGGAAGTGCACGTTTTTGCTCGTGGTTGTGTATTTTGTTATTTTTATAGTTTGTACTCCTTTGTGTGATTGCCTGGAATGTCTGCACATATCAGTGATTGGTTTTTCCTTTCGGTACAGGGGTCGTGTGCGTGTTCCAGGATGGTTGTGAAACAGGAATACTGCGCACGATCATGGGATCTAATGCGCACGACCACTGGTCGTGCGCCCCTGATTGTGTGCACTACTCTACGTTTTCCAGAATCAGCCTGGGGTAAGCGCACGACCACTGGACACAATGCGCACGACCACCGGTCGTGCGCCACTGATCGTGTGTATTGATTCCTCTTTTCTGGAGTCCTGTCTGGGGTAATCGCATGACCATTGGACTTAGTGCGCACGACCACTGGTCGTGCGCCACTGTTCGTGCGCGTTATCCCAGTTCTTCTTCCTATCCTGCCATGCCAGTGCGCACGATCACTGGACATAGTGTGCACGACCACTGGTCGTGTGCCCGTGATTGTGCGCATTGTTCATGTCTGCTTTGTATAAATAGTGCAGGTCTCTCCCTATTTCGAGAGACGATCCGGAGCTCGACATTTCTCCGCCGTTTTCCGCCTTCTTCGTCGTTCCCCTTCATCTTCCACCCTAGGGAGGTGCTCCGGGCAAGCATTCACCGCCAAATCCAAGCCGGAGCTTCCTCTCGGCCTCCTCCATCATCTCTTGGGTTCATTTCAAGCTTCAACGCCATAGCCATCAAGCAAAGGGAAGCTTGCAACTTTCGTCCGCTATCGTGACACGAAGAAGACGGGGCATTGGAAGGTGGTCACAACCCTTCTTTACCCCGAATGCAGTTGAGGACCGAGCTTGGACGCGGATTGACAACCCGACGATTCCAACCATGACTCCTCAGCAAGACTTCAGATTCGGTCGATCTCTTGACTTGTTCTTCCTTTATTATTGTTTATGTATTGTTGTAAACCTTATTTATAGATGATGTGTGCTTATTTGTAAAACGTTTTTATATAATCATGTCTATGTGATTTTGTATTTTCGTTATTTGCTTGAGGTGCGCCATATTCCATCCACCATCCATCCACCTTTGCCGCACTAGCAATTGCTAGTGGCGTGCATAGCGAAGAGGTGCTTCCGACCCTCATTCCGTCGTTCTAACCACCTTATCCGCAAGCCTACTCGCCCATCCGCCTAGTGATTCGGTGCATAGCAGCCCGACTAGTCTTCCATCCCGCCTGGCGAAGCATCGCATAGCAGCGTTGCATAGGAGTAGTTGATAGTGTTTTATTTTCTTTGTCCGCAATATCAAAGCCCCCATCGTTACCGCCGACCTAAGCACTTCAATCTCAAGTCCTCCTCGAAATTAACTCCACCTTACTGTGTTCCTTGAGAGATCGATACTTGGGAAAGCCCCCATTTTATATTACTTGTGCGACCGGTTCACTGCCGTGATCTTACGCATCAAGTTTTTGGCGTCGTTGCCGGGAAACACAGTCGTGTGAGTTTTTGGAGAGGGAGATAGTAGATAGAAGCCCTTTTCCATTTGTTTATTTCATGTTTCCTCTTTTCTTTATTTTTTAGAATTTGTTTCTTATTTTTATTTGTTCTTATTCTAGTTTTAATTTTTCTGTAGCAGGTTTTCCAATTCTTTTATCTGTGGTGTGTAGTTAATTATTGCTTAGAAACTTTCTGTTGGTGAATTCTTCTTGTTGCACCATGTATTCTTATATGAATATTCGTTGTCGATGGTGCAGGGATTATAGGCATGGTAGTGATGAGTGCCCCACTGAAGATTGGGAGCATAATTCTCGTTGTTCTGTGTATGGAGCACCGTCTTCCTATGGTACTTCATACACCCAACCCAGGTCTTATGGTCACTCCTCTTCTACGCATTCATCTTATTCTTATTCCTCTCTGGTCCAACCTGGATCGAGGAGTAATGGAAAACGATGTTTGTGTTGTCGTAGCACCGACCACGTGTTGAAAGATTGCACAGAATTTCAGCCCCAGTTAGAGGAGGATGATGAACCGGGTATTCGATTCACTCTATCATCCTCTCAAATGGCCGCCCCTTCTGATTCTGATGATATATTCGCACCACCACCTTGTGTATGGGGGACTGCTGCGTATATACCCATCAGACTTTCTGCTGATCGGTGTGACGACATTGTGGCACCGTCTCTCCCCATGCACTCTTCCCCTCTTGTTGATTCACCACCGGAGGAACCCGCACATATTTTCTCTGATGCTGTTGTTCCTCCGCCTTCTTTGCAAGAATTATCTATCCCTATTTTTAGTGAGTCGGTTGATGATGTTCGGCCGGATTGTGATTCTGAGCCTGAGGATGTGCCCATGTTTGACGAGGATATTATTTTCATTAATGGAAAGTATTACGTCTTGGAACATGTGGACGCACCGAGGTGTGTTGATGATGAGATCCTCTTTGTTGAGGAAGTTTCCACTTCCTTGATGGATGAGGAGGTCCAAACCACCACCGAGGACCTCGAGCTCGTGGATTCCCTTCGCCATGACTCATATGACGCCGTCGATGATCTATGTAGGGAACCTGCTGGGAGTGAGACCGGGACCACTCCCCCTATTTCTGATTCTTTTAGTTATTCATCTCCTTTATTTCTTGATCCCATTTCTATATCTGAGCCTGTGCGGGTTGAGTCTTCGCAGGTGCTTCAGGAGAACTTGGAGCTTTCAGCTCGAGTTATGGATGATAGCATCCTCTTTTGCGAGAAGGTTGATTCCTCCTCTATTGAGGAAGCTCCATTCATCGATTTCTCCTCCTGCAGACTCCCTGTAGACGATACCTTGCTAGGCAAGGATTTATTTTGTGATAAGATGAGCGAGGACCAGTTCTCCTCCTCTTCTTATTTCTTATTTCCTCTACCTGTGTTGGGGAGTTATTATTATTTAGGTAGAGGGGTAACTGTTTTATCACTGTATCGGTACTCGTTACCGCAACGGATATTGGGACAGTTACCTGTGCATTTTTCTTTTCATAGGCCCATTAGCTAGAACCTTTTCGTAGCTGAATAAGTCATGCTGGGATGACAATAATCTCAGTACTTATCTTTCATTTTCTGCATTTTATTTTTCATGTCAAGTTAGTTTTAGTATTTCTTTGTAGTTTGTATATTTTTGTTTTGTTTTTGCGGAGCTCACCCCTGCAGGTATTCATGGCAAATTACATTGGCGGGGTTGTGATTCTTCGTATGGCGGACCTGCTTCGGTTTTTCACGCATCTTCTAGTATGCTCACTGGCTGAGCATTGGGTAACCTCTTCCCTTAGCTCTTTATGATTTTAATTTCTCTATCATATGCTGCGTAGTTTAGTTTAAGTCTGGTGGAGAGCCAGTTTTGCTGCCTTTTGCACGTGCACATCTCATGTGCATACTAGAAGCTTTTATAGTTTTATTTTGATTAGTTCATTGCACTACACACCACTGCACCCACATGAGCACGTGCTTAGCTTTTTGCGTGCTGCGAGTTAAACTCGTTTCTTTTGTACGATTTGGGAAAATTATGGTGCTGACCTAGGATTGTGAGACGGAGTAAAATGTTGACCCTGCTGTGCTCCTAGTCGAGTGCTCTCGTCTCGTGTAGAAATTAGAGTAGATTTAATTTTTCTGTATGCTTTTAGTTTTATATTTTTCTAATTGCATAAATACTTTTTATTCTACTCAAAAATTGGTGAATCCGGTGTGAATCCGACGGTAGCTTAGGGATGTGTGTAGACGGCCGTTAGTTTTGTATTGCTCAAGCCGGGAGGATGGATAGTCTTTCACATTGGCTAAGAACTTGACCCAAGCTATTCTTGAAACATGGGTATAGGTTAGTTCACTCGCATGAGCGTGATGTAGTCCATCATTTTGGCCCGGTTGAGCTTTGTACCATTCCTAACGTCTTATCCTCGCTAGCCCCGTTGTGCCTACCCATTCTTTTGATTCAGCTCCACCTTTATTTTACCAAAGCCTCAAAGCCAATCCTAGTCGCACTCCCAAGTTGAGCTTTAGAGTTTTACATTTTTCATGCTGGGGTGTTGATGTGGTGCTTTTACATGTGAATATGTGGATGTGCTCCAAAGCTTATATTTGCTGAATTTGTTAAAAGAGAAGTAATTTGAAAAAGAAAAAGAAAAGTTAAACAAAAAAATGATGTTAATTGTGAAAAAAAGTGAAAAGTAAAAGTAAAATTGAAAATCCTATTTGAGATGTGAGTATTTTTGGAGTAGGCAGTGCACACACCCATATGTTAAAAGTTAAGTCTGGGGGTGTGGTGTACCCGCATATATTTTGGTTAGCTGATGGATTCTTTCTTTGATAGCTCATTTGGGTTAGGTGCATAGCCTTCCTGTTTATCTTTGTTTACCTCACCGAAACCCAAGCCACATCTCTTCACCTAAAGTCCTACTGATTCGTGTGTGAACCCAAACCAGTGCCGTGGAGAGAATGCGAAAGGGCAAGCATATGGTCACCTACATTGGTGGATTCCTTTGGAGGTTATCCTGAGCCCTGATCTTTGACAATGCTCGCCTAGCGATTAGTCTACTTTCTCCCTACGCGTGACCGGATGATTCACCGTGATTCCATTTTTGAGTAATAATAAAATGTTGATACGCATTGTGAAAAGTATAAATTATTTTGTATACTTACAAATTTCTTCTATTATATTTTTACGCGTGCGAGCGTGCGACTTCGCATGATACTCTGTATCGCAATTTCTTTGTTGACTAGTATTTTCCCTATTTGCATAGATTTTGTTTGCTCGGGACACGCAAACAGTTAAGTCTGGGGGTGTGATGAGTCCACTTTATATACCTATTTTCGGACTCATCTGGGCTAGTTTTCACGCGTTTGCACTTCACTTTGAGGTGTATATCGTTCATATTTCATCTTATCTTTATTTCCATAGGAAGTGCACATTTTTTCCTGTGGTTGTGTATTTAGATATTTTTTAAGGTTGTACTCCTTTGTGTGATTGCCTGGAATGTCTGCACATATCAGTGATTGGTTTTTCCTTTCGGTACAAGGGTCATGTACGTGTTCCGGGATGGTTGTGAAACAGGAATACTGCGCACGATCATGGGATCTAATGCGCATGACCACTGGTCGTGCGCCCCTGATCGTGCGCACTACTCTATGTTTTCCAGAATCAGCCTGGGGTAAGTCCACGACCACTGGACACAATGTGCAAGACCACCGGTCGTGCGCCAGTGATCGTGTGCATTGATTCCTCTTTTTTGGAGTCCTGTCTGGGGTAATCGCACGACCATTGGACTTAGTGCGCACGACCACTGGTCGTGCGCCACTGTTCGTGCACGTTATCCCAGTTCTTCTTCCTATCCTGCTATGCCAGTGCGCACGATCATTGGACATACTGCGCACGACCACTGGTCATGCGCCCGTGATCGTGCGCATTGTTCATTTCTGCTTTGTATAAATAGTGCAGGTCTCGCCCTAATTCGAGAGACGATCCGGAGCTCGACATTTCTCCGCCGTTTTCCTCCTTCTCTGTCGTTCCCCTTCATCTTCCACCCTAGGGAGGTACTCCGGGCAAGCATTCACCGCAAAATCCAAGTCGGAGCTTCCTCTCGGCCTCCTCCATCATCTCTTGGGTTCATTTCAAGCTGCAATGCCATAGCCATCAAGCAAAGGGAAGCTTGCAACTTTCGTCCGCTATCGTGACACGAAGAAGACGGGCCATTGGAAGGTGGTGACAGCCCTTCTCTACCCCGGATGCAGTTGAGGACCGAGCTTGGACGCGGATTGACAACCCGACGATTCCAACCATGACTCCTCAGCAAGACTTCGGATTCGGTCGTTCTCCTGACTTGTTCTTCCTTTATTGTTGTTTATGTATTGTTGTAAACCTTATTTATAGATGATGTGTGCTTATTTGTAAAACGCTTTTATACAATCATGTCTATGTGATTTTGTATTTTCGTTATTTGCCTGAGGTGCGCCATATTCCATCCACCATCCATCCACCTTTGCTGCACTAGCAATTGCTAGTGGTGTGCATAGCGAAGAGGTGCTTTCGACCCTCATTCTGCCGTTCTAACCACCTCATCTACAAGCCTACTCGCCCATCCGCCTAGTGATTCGGTGCATAGCGGCCCGACTAGTCTTCCATCCCGCCTGGCGAAGCATTGCATAGCAGCGTTACATAGGAGTAGTTGATAGTATTTTATTTTCTTTGTCCGCAATATCAAAGCCCCCATCGTTACCGCCGACCTAAGGACTTCAATCTCAAGTCCTCCTCGAAATTAACTCCACCTTACTGTGTTCCTTGAGAGATCGATACTTGGGAAAGCCTCCATTTTATATTACTTGTGCGACCGGTTAACTGCCGTGATCTTACGCATCACCGACTCCTCATCCGCACCTAGTGGCTGAAAGCGGAAGCCCAACTCCCCTCTTCTGGCTCCTCCCAAGAAGAAAATAAGCGCGGAGGACAGGGGCAAGTCCCTCGCCGAGATCCAGGCCTTGACCCCACCTACTGCTGGTGAAGTGAATGTCGCAGGGCAAGCTGTCGAGACCCTCGCCGAGGCCCCTACCAAGCCAGTGTCGAAAGGGCATCGGAACTTTGGCATTGGCGGGAAGTTTGTTGATGAAGAGGGTTAGCCCCTGCTCCGGTGGGACCCAGAAGCCAACTGGGTTCCAATCTCGTCAAGGCACCACAAGTGTCTATGATGCAGTGGCCTGGCTCTTATACGGTGGCCCACTGCCGGGCTGCAGCCCATGCACCCACCCATGACCGCACCTATTCTCAGTGCGGCGGGATGTTGAGGCGGGGTCTCGAACCCTCGCCCCTTGATAAAGAGCTTTCCTAACAGCTCCCATCACCAACTGAGTTGCAGCTCAGTTGGTGATGTGAGCTGTTAGGAAAGCTCTTTATCAAGGGGGCGGGGGTTCGAGACCCCGCCTCAACATCCCGCCGCACTGAGAATAGGTGCGGTAATTGGTGGGGTACATGGGCTGCAGCCCAGCAGTGGGCCACCGTATAAGAGCCAGGCCACTACATCAAAAAAGTGCACTTTTTGATGTAGTGGCCTGGCTCTTTTACGGTGGCCCACTGCCGGGCTGCAGCCCAAGCACCCCACCCATGACCGCACCTATTCTCAGCGCGGCGGGATGTTGGGGCGATGTCTCAAACCCAGCCCCCTTGATAAAGAGCTTTCCTAACAGCACTCATCACCAACTGAGCTGCAGCTCAGTTGGTGATGAGAGTTGTTAGGAAAGCTCTTTATCAAGGGGGCTGGGTTCGAGACCTCGCCCCAACATCCCGCCGCGCTGAGAATAGGTTCGGTCATGGGTGTGGTGCTTGGGCTGCAGCCCGGCAGCATGCCACCGTAAAAAGAGCCAGGCCACTGCATCAAAAAAGTGCATGGGTGAGGTTCGAGACACCGTAAAAAGAGCTTTCCTAACAGCTGTTAGGAAATCTCTTTATCAAGGGGGCTGGGTTCGAGACCTCGCCCCAACTTCCCGCTGCACTGAGAATAGGTTCGGTCATGGGTGTGGTGCTTGGGATGCAGCCCGACAGTGGGCCACCGTAAAAAGAGCCAGGCCATTGCATCAGTCTATTTATAGATTTTTGGGGATGACCTGCCAATAGCTCAATCTCGCTGCTCTGAAATTACAGAAATACCCCTGTACTGATCTGCCAACAGTCAAACTCCGCTATTTTGAACAGCTATTCACAGCCCACCCGTGGCAAAATAGCAAATCCTCAAGCCGAGCGAGCTGCTCAAGCCGGGCAAGACCCGAGGAGCTGTCTCGCCGAGACCCGGGGGGCTGTCTCGCCGAGACCCGGGGAGCTGTCTCGCCGAGACCTGGGGAGCTGTCTCGCCGAGACCCGGGGAGCTGTCTCGCCGACACCCGGGGAGCTGTCTCGCCGACACCCGGGGAGCTGTCTCGCTGACACCCGGGGAGCTGTCTCGCCGAGACACGGGGAGATGTCTCGCCGAGACACGGGGAGCTGTCTCGCGGAGACACGGGGAGCTGTCTCGCCGAGACCCGGGGAGCTGTCTCGCCGAGACCCCGGTAGCTGTCTCGCCGAGACCCCGGGAGCTGTCTCGCCGAGACCCCGGGAGCTGTCTCGTCGAGACCGTGGGAGCTGTCTCGCCGAGACCCTGGGAGCTGTCTCGCCGAGACCCTGGGGGCTGTCTCGCCGAGAAGCAGGGAGCTGACTCACCGAGATCCTGGGATCTATCTCGTCGAGACTCTGTGAGTTGCCTTGCCGAGAACCGGGGAGCTGTCTCGCTGAGACCCGGGGTGCTGTCTCGCCGAGACCCCTGGGAACTAGGCCGGGCGAGACCTTCAAGGGGTCGGGCACTAGCAAGCTAGGCAAAATGTTTTATCCCCCTACTAGAATATCATGCAGGCCAACAATAAATTGGCCCCCAGGAGTGCAAAACCCCCGAAAAGCTTAAAAATATGTAGCAAGTCTTGCGCCTTGCTTGGGGACCCTACTCAGCGAATTCGAGGTTGTGCATAATCCCCGCTCGTTTCGAGCGAGTTCCACGCTCGGAAAGAAACATCCAACCCAATGTATTCGCTGAGTGTAGGACTCTTGGAGCCGAAAATACTTGGCCTTTTCGGGGGGGGTCAACCTGCCGTGCCAGCTAACGGGAGTCTGGGTAGCGAGATCCCCTCTAGGGTTGGAACCTTCTCTCCACCGAAGCACATTCGACCCATCCAGCTAGTGAGAGCCTGGGTGAGGAGATCCTCTCTAGGTTGGTACCTTCTCTCCACCGAGGCACATTCGACCCATCCAGCTAGTGAGAGCCTGGGTTAGGAGATCCTCTTGGGGTCCGTACCTTCTCTCCACCGAGGCACATTCGACCCATCCAGCTAGTGAGAGCCTAGGTGAGGAGATCCTCTCAGGGTTGGAACTTACTCTCCGCGGAGGCACATTCGACCCATCCAACTAGTGAGAGCAATGGTGAGGAGATCCTATCGGGGGTAGTACCTTCTTTCCATCGAGGAACATTCGACCCATCCCACTAGTGAGAGCCTGGGTGAGGAGATCCTCTTGGGGTTGGGACCTTCTCTCCACCGAGGCACATTCGACCCATCCAGCTAGTGAGAGCCTGAGTGAAGAGATCCTCTCGGGGTTGACACCTTCTCTCCACCGAGGCACATTCGACCCATCCAGCTAATGAGAGTCTGGGTGAGGAGATCCTCTCAGGGGTTGGCACCTTATCTCCATTGAGGCACATTCAACCCATCCAGCTATTGAGAGTCTGGGTGAGGAGATCCTCTCGGGGTTGGAACTTACTCTCCACCGAGGCACATTCGACCCATCTAGCTAGTGAGAGCCTGGGTGAGGTGATCCTCTCAGGGGTGGGTTTAGGTACGTCATTCAAATCATACAAAATTCAACATCCTCAAACAGGGAAATTTTTTAGGATACATGACCTCCTGACTTAGCTGGTCAGGGGTAGAGCTCATTACAAAAACATAAAGGGAAAAAGACCTCACCGAAGCAAGGTTTCTTCAGGCTGCTTGGGCATGATGACCGTCATTCACATCCGTCTCCTCTGATACCTCTATCCTGCTCAAGCTCTTCATGATCTTCTCCATCTCCTCCACCCCGGCTAGCCAGGAGATGGTGTTGACGACCGTGACATAGCACTGCCTTGCCATCCTGGGGTCTCCTCTGACCCTGACTTGGATCCATCCATTGTTAAACTTGAGGCACTGATGGAGGGATGATGACACACAATGGAAGGCGATGATGAGGGGTCTTCCAAAGATGGCATTGTAACTGCTCGGAGCGTCAACAATGATGAACCCACAGTTCCTTGAGGTCCCTCCCAACTTCACCTGGAGTCCGGCTCTACCTTCTACCTCCTTCCTTTCCCCTGAAAATCCGAACAGGGGTCTGTCCGAGGCCAACACCCTCCTTGGTTCCACCTTCATCCCATCAAACACCTTCTTGAAAATGACGTTGACGGAGCTCCCGTTGTCAACCAAGATCCGATAGATGGTGTAGCCCTCGATGGCTGCCTGGATGACCAGCGCATGACAGAATGGATCCTCATGATCTCTCATGTCCTTCATTGAGAAGGTCATATTTTCCTTTGGTGGTGGGGTCTGGGATGTCGAAGCGACGCTCCGACGGTATATGACACGGAGACTTGCCTTTCTAGTGGACTTGATCTCTACTCCACCGTGGATCACTCATATACCTCCTTGGGGCCCTACATCGACCTGATCCTCGCATACGTAATTTTCCTCTACTCTGGGTGGAAATTCTTCAATCTGCACTGGTGTCTACTGCTGGGATGGGGCTCTCGCGTCTCTTACTTCCAGGAATTCGGGGTAGGTAGATGTGGCGTGACCCTCTACTTGGTGGAAGTCGTAGTATGGCAACACTCGTCCTTCCCTTCTTCGACGGGCTGGGCGATCTCTCATGTTACCTCTTCCCCCTCTTCCTATTATCATGTCTTCCCGTAGTGGGGGTAGGATCTGCCTAGGGGCTTGCCTCTGGAAGTTGAACCTCCCTTGGCCTCCATGAAAGTTCCCCACACCCTGGACGAGACCTCTTACTAGACCCTGAACGGTGCCTCCCTGTTGCCTCCATCCTGGCTCCGAACCCTCCTGAGGTCCCTGGAACCCTTGAGCGCTCTGCTCTTCTCTTATTCTTCCCTCCTGATGCCTCGAGCCACCTTGCTCCTTCATCTCTGCCTCTATTAATTTTGCCAACTTATTGACAAATATCGGGTTGGCCGCCTTTGTTGCTATCTCCTCTGTCGCCCTTTCCATTATCTCCTCGAAGGATAGGGGGCCTTTCAGGTCAGACTCATCTTGAAGAACCCCTCACGTAACCCACCTATAAATGTCATCTGGAGCGTATACCCTGGCATCTCCTGGATGTCCAGGATCTCTTATTAGAACCTGTCCACATATTGGGTCAATGACTCCTCCGCCCTCTGTCTTATCAGGAAGATGGACTCGGGACTCTTCCTCTTCTTTTTAGAAGTGGAGAAGCAGTGCTGAAAACTCTGGCTCAAGTCTTTGAACCCGTAGATCTATCTCGTTGGGAGTTGATGGAACCAATCCTTTGTCTTGTCTTTCAACGTGATCGCGAAGAGGCGACACTTGAATGCATCCGTCATCGGCCTGATAGAGGTCGCATCTTCGAACCACTACAGGTACTGGTCGGTGTCATTCTTCTCGGTATAGTAAGTCATGTCAGGTTATCTGAACCCCTCGGGAATGGGAGCTGAGATAATCTGCTCACTGAAGGTGACCCCCTACTTGGTTATCTCGCTTGCTCCATCCGCGCAACCTACTCACCTGGGAGGCTAGCACTCGCTGGGCTGGAGAATAACTCCTGGTCGGTAAGGTCTCGCTCGACCCCCTCTCCCATCCTTTCCTTCCCGAGTCGTCTTCCTGGTGCACTTTCTTCTACCCCTCTTAGGGTCATCTAGCCTAGACTCTTGGAGCTGTCTTGCCGAGACCCCTGGAAGTTGTCTCGACGAGACCACTGCATGCTAGTTCCTATGGGGTGGGAGTTGAGCAGTCACCCAGAGGAGAAATACTTCGTCGCATCTCCATAATGCCTTGGATGAATGTCATGAACTCTTCCCTCCCTACAAAGGGTGTTGGGTTGGGGAGCTGGTTGGGGTCATCACCACCTCCAAGATCTCCCACCATGGAACCTGCTTCAGAACTTCTGTATGAGCCACAGTCCACACTCACCATACTAAAATGTTGGAATCGAGATTCGGTTCCACATAGAGTTCAGACCTAGGGGTGCAGCTCATGCCTACTTCTCCCAAGCCGTCCCTTAATGAGAGACCTGAATTTTGGGAATGACCATTGGCTCTAGTGTGGAGGTCCCACCTCACACCCGGAATACCTTTGAGATATCCCCCTCCTTAATCAATGTCGAGCTAGGTGCCTTGGAGGATGAAGGAAGAGGATGAGGAATGGTGAAAAACTGAACTCTTTCCAAGGCACCCCAAGGGTTTATTTATAGATTTTTGGGGATTGCCTGCCAATAGCGCAATCCCGCTATTCTGAAATTACTGAAATACCCCTGGGATGGACTGGCAACAACCAAACTCCGCTATTTTGAACGGCTATTCGCAGCCCACTCGGGGCAAAATAGCAGATCCTCAAGCCGGGCGAGCTGCTCAAGCTGGGCGAGACAGGGGAGCTGTCTCGCCACGAACCAGGGAGCTGTCTCGCCGCGACCCAGGGAGCTGTCTCGCCGCAACCGCCGCGACCCCGGGAGCTGTCTCGCCGCGACCACGGGAGCTGTCTCGCCGCGACCCCAGGAGCTGTCTCACCGAGACCCCGGGAGCTGTCTCGCCAAGAACACGGGAGCTGTCTCGCCAAGACCCCGGGAGCTGTCTCGCTGAGACCCCGGGAGCTGTCTCATCGAGACTCCGGGAGCTAGGCTGGGCGAGACCTTCAAGGGGTAGAACACTAGCAAGCTAGGAAAAATTTATCATTTGCCAACTAGAATTTCATGCAGGTCAACAATAAATTTGCCCCTAGGAGTGCAAACCTCCCGAAAAGCTTAAAAATGTGTAGTAAGTCTTATGCCTTGCTTGGGGATCCCACTCCACGAATACAGGGTTGTACACCTACGATACCGCCAGAGCCCAGATACGCGCATTTGTGCTCGCACACAAGACTGCGTGTTATGACATCACCCTCGATCGCAACGTTGGTGACGTGATCAAATCAAGGGAAACTGTCATTGCTGAGACGGCCACCCTGATGGCCGAACTAGCGGCTTCCTAGTGGTTTCTCGCCCTTCGCCCGATGACTGATGTATGTAAACCTTCAAAGTCCTTTCACTTTACGACAATCTCATGCCATATCTAACCCCAAACTCCATGCAGGATTCCGCTCAGGTCCAGCTTTTGCGGGTGAGGGTGGTCGGCCTCGAATGCGAGAACAAGCTGCTGAAGACAGAGCTCAAGCTTGCGCAAGGAGTCAAGGCCCCGGTACCGCCCTCCCTGGACGAGAGGCTCAAAATCCATCACTTCTCGAAATACAAAATCGAAGTGATGATGCAGGAGAACGCGCAGAAGGAGTCTGCGATGGTGATCGAGGTGTTGCGGGAATCGGGCTTCTTGAACGAAGGTGGCGAGACCCTCACCACGCGCGGGGTCCTGCCCTGGCTGTTCGAACCATCCCCAAGCCTGCGAGGGAGGGAGAATCTTAGGGAGAAGATGAGGCATTGGATCTCGGTTAGAGTGACGGGTCCGATGGTGAATCTTCCAGCGGGATCTCCAGCGGGAACCCCAACAGCTCCGCCTGACGGCCTCTCGCCCCACTCCTCTTTGTAATTTTCCTTCTTTTCTATTTTGACTTTTGATGTAATGGGGGAAATGCCTAAGAACATGCAAAGTTTTACCATACATGTATAAAAAAATTTGTTTTCCGCTTTTCGCTGAAAGGCCTTGAATTCTTGTTCACCCCTCCCCCTCTTTTTTGTGTGTTGTTATCATTCGTGAACACTTCCCCGACCATGTTTAGACCCTAGGCTCTTTAGGCGATGACCGCGGCTCATTTATTGCGTAGATTGGCTAAGTTAATTTCGCCGAGAGGGGTGTGCCGAATAGAGTTGCCGGGAAGCATTTTCCGAGATGCTATGTGTCGAGTGGCCATGATTTCTCCCCTCTTAATTTTTAACAAATGCTGGCTATCTGCAACCCCTGCTAGTGAGGCTCTTTGCAACGTTCATCCTGGATCCTGTTGCCCCGTCAGCTAGGCGAGAATCTGACGGTGGGGGTGACCCTCAATTTAGTTATTCTTCCCTTTCGTCTCGTCACTAAGCGAGCCTTAAAATCGACCGGCTTGATGGAAGTCTGGTCGGCGGGCCTACTTGGTGCCACCAGAAACCATAAATTATATCCCTTTCCCCCCAAGCGAGCCTACGACCCTGTCAGCTAGTCATAGCCTGACAACGGGTCTATTCGGGGCCGAGTGCACCTTCCAGCCCTTCCAGCTAATGAGAGCTTGACAGCGGAATGCTCTCGGGATATTCCCTTACCCCCAAGCGAGCCTACAACCTTGTCAGCTAGTGAGAGCCTGGCAGCAGGTATACTCGGGGCCGAGCGCGCCTTCTAGCCCAGCTAGCTAATGATAACCTGACAGCAGGATCCTCTCGGAGTCTTGCAAACTACCAACCCCTTTACTTTTCCCCCCAAGAGAGCCTACGACCCTGCCAGCTAGTGAGAGCCTGACAGATGGTCTACTCATGGCCGAGTGCATCTTCCAGCCCTGCCAGCTAATGAGAGCCTAACAATGGGATCCTCTCGGGGTATTCCTTTACCCCCCCCCCCCCAAGCGAGCCTACGGCCATGCCAGCTAGTGAGATCCTGATAGAGGGTCTACACGGGGCCGAGTGCGTCTTCTATCCTTGCCAGCTAATGAGAGCCCGATAGCGGGATCCTCTCGGGGAATTCCCTTACCCCCCAAGCAAGCCTATGACCCTGCCACCTAGTGAGAGTCTAGTAGAGGGTCTACTTATGGCCGATTGTGCCTTCTAGCCCTACCAGCTAATGAGAGCCTGACAACGACATCCTCTCAGGGTCTTACAAACTATCAACCCCTTTCCCTTCACCCCAAGCGAGCCTAAGACCCTGCTAGCTAGTGAGAGCCTGGCAGCGGGTCTACTCGGGTCCAAGTGCGCCCTATAGCCCTTCCAGCTAATGAGAGACTGATAGCGGGATCCTCTCGGGGTATTCTCTTACCCCACCCAAGCGAGCCTACAACCCTGCCAGCTAGTGAGAGCCTGACAGTGGGTCTACTCGGGGCCGAGTGTCTGACCCCAAAAAGGAGTGATCATTGGAGGTTTTCGAATGACGATAGTCTTATCGTTGGCGATAGATCAGTGAACTATTAGACCCAGGGCTCGGGTTGTTATCGCTAGGGCGATAGAAGTTAGCGCGCCGCGCTAGCCTTTCGACGAATGTCGCGAAGAATTTATCAAGTATCTGATTTATCTCCAGAAAATAATTGTTACAGTGCAGCACTAGTCTCTCGACGAATCTCGGAGGGATTTCTTTAGAAAAATATCTACCAGCAGGCGATAGTTATTATCGCGGAGCGATAGTTCTGGTTAGCGGAACCGGCTGGTCAAAGCGGTTACCTCCTGTGATACCGCGTGGTGGTAGTAGTTACCCCGCTGTGGTAGCTTTTAGATAAAGGCTGGACTTGAGATTTTATTCTCATTCTTTCTCACACACTTCCTTGCTCAGTTCTGGAGAGGGAAGAGGAGGAAAAGCCTAGGAGCTCAAGAGGAGATTTGGTCCAAGGTGTGCTTGTGATCGGAATCGCGAGTCGATGCTAGATCCGCGGAGAGGAAGTGGTGACAATCAGTTCCATCCGGATCAAAGATCAAGGTCATGGCTCCAAGGAAGACTACAAGAGTAACGATCTTACTTCTTGGATATATGAAGTCCTTGTTTTGGCATATGCATGGAATCCCCCACCAATTGGTGGAGAATAGAGGAAATTTCTTTAGGTCGATTCGTGAAATCCCCAATGAGTTTTGTATATAGATCCGAAAATGTGTAGTACGAAATATGCATGTTGTGTGAAGCCCATCTGGACAGGTTGGTCTGGATTGGTGATGTTTATTTTGCATATCGGAGAAGACTCCGAGAATAAATGAGTAGGTTACGGGGTCTGCGGGGTTGTACCTGTGAACTGGAAGTAGCAGGAAGTATTGGAGCTGCACTCCAGGAAAATAACCATGAAATGCCACAGTTTCAAGAACTGATGGATGTCGCCGGATGACAGTGAGTATCGTCATCGGTGATAGCTCTTGGTGAGTTATTTGTGCTCTAAAAGTCCAGTGTTTTTGGCACTACAGGTTACTGTAGGGTTTTTGGCTGGGTCTGGTACGAAATATGCATGTTTTGGCCGTTGAGGCATTCATTTGTGATATGTTGGACTGTGTGTGAGTGCACATGCTTGTGATATATCTATTTGTAAAAATTGATATGCCTCCAAGGAAGGAATACCATTGCCCCGGGAAAGGGGTAGGGTTGTTATAAATTGGTCAGCTGAATGTTGACTGTTGGCTTGTTTGCCACCAGCGTGGTGGATTGTCCTTGTGTAGGTACGAGAGAGCCAGGCGGGAAATAGCAGGTTGAGTCCCTTGATGCTGCTATGCTGGCCATCGAAGTCCAATTGAAGAAAGTTTACTATTTTCATGTGTGGTCGGTCTACGCGCCGATGTTTGTAATCCACACTAGTGAAATGTAACTGTAAGGCCTTAAGGTCATAACTTTTGTGTATTTGTACCTTGACATTCCTGTTATATATATAAATGGTGGTTCATATATTGCGGACATTCAAATGGGTATGAGTTCAAGTAATCCTTAAAGCTTCCGCCAGAATGCTCTGAATTAGGGTGCGAGTAGTCATTGATATTAACCTGTAATCCTGCTGCCTGTTTATGGAATATGGTGTGGGGCCCCGGCCGGACCCTCTATTATATTTCGTGTGACGGACTGAGGTGTTACATCGAGTGCGTCTTACAGCCCTGCTCTCTAATGAGATCCTGATAGCGGGATCCTCTCGGGGTATTCCCTTACCCCCCAAGCGAGCCTACGACCCTGTCAGCTAGTGAGAGCCTGACAGCGGGTCTACTCGGGGCCGAGTGCATCTTCCAACCCTGCCAACTAATGAGATCCTAACAGTGTGATCCTTTTGGGGTCTTGCAAACTACCAACCTCTTTCCCTTTCCCCCCAAGCGAGCCTACGGCCCTGTCAGCTAGTGAGAGCCTGACAGCGGGTCTACTCAGGTCCGAGTGCGCCTTCAAGCCCTGCTAGCTAATGAGAGCCTGACAGTGGGATCCTCTTGGGGTATTCCCTTACCCCCCCCCCCCCCCTCCAAGCGAGCCTACGACCCTGCCAGCTAGTGAGAGCCTGGCAGCGAGTTTACTCAGGGCCTAGTGCTCCTTCCAGCGTTGCCAGCTAATGAGAGCCTTAAGCGGGATCCTCTCAAGGTATTCCCTTACCCCCAAGCGAGCCTACGGCCCTGGCAGCTAGTTGATGAGTCCAATTTATATAGGGTTTTTCGGACTCATCTGGTCTAGTTTTCACGCACTTGCACTTCACTTTTAATATGTTATTGTTGATATTTCATTTATATAGGTTTTCACGCTAAGTGCACTGTTTTGGCTCATGGGTGTGCAATTGTGCATTCTCTTGTTGGGGGTAAGCACATGATGCGCCCTATGGATCTTTTTGTTTATTTTTATGTTGTGTATTGTTGTTGGATGCTGGTGCTCCATGTTTTGGGTTTTCTGTACAGGTGGTGCGTTTTCCCCATGTCTGGAATGCAGGTTGAGGAAAACGCACGGTCGTGCTTTTTCTTACCACACTGTCCTTTGTGATCGTGCATTTTGTTTGTGCAGGAGAAACGTCGAGCTGAGCTCGACGAACTGAGCTCGACGGTCTCAACGCACGGTTAACACACAGTTTCTTCGGAACCGTGCGCGAAGGAAACACACGGTTTTCCTGTAGCTTCTTGTTATTGCATTCTGTGGCTAATCGTGTGATTTGTTCACGCACTGGCGGAAGCGCCAGTGCGCGAGTAAAACGCACGGTTCCACTGTTTTCTCCTACATTCCTGCGCTCTATGTTTACCAGAGCGATTTCCTACACGCACGGGCAGAATCGCCCATGCGCGAGTAAAACGCACGGGTCAACGCTTCTTCTTCCTCGATCATTATCTGCGCGCGAATATCGCACGGTTCACGAACGGTCGTGCGACGGACCGTGCGTGACCAATTTTTTAATCTTTTGCTATTTAAGCGCAGGTTTTCAGCCTTTTTTGGAAGACTCGATTCCAGCCATTATCCTTCGCGATTTTCGGGCGAAATCCGCCGTTCCGCCAAGTGGAGAAGATCCGAGCAAGCATTCAACGCCAAATCAAAGCCGGAGCTTCCCCTCGGCCTCCTCTTTCATCCTTGTGCTTCATGAAAGGATTTTATCTAGCTTTATCCACCAAGCTAGGTGAAGCTTGTGCCATCTTCCACCGGCTTGTGACACGAAGAAGACGAGTTCATTGGGAGTGAGTGACAGCCTCCTCTACCCCGGACGCAGTTGAGGACCGAGCTAGGGTTCGGATTGACAACCCGGCGAATCCTACCGCGAATCCTTCGCAAGACTTCAGATCCAGTCGATTTCGCACACTTTTCTTCTCTTGTTGTTGATAGTTTAGTTGAACTCTTTGTATATGATTAAGTTGTGCTATTTTGATATACGTTTATGTGAAATCATGTCTATGTGATTGCATGTGTTCGTTATTTGCTTGAGGTGCGCTTATTTTCCATCCACCATCCATCTGTTCTAGCCATTCTAGCAATTGCTAGAAGCGTGTGTAGCGAAGAGGTGCTTACGACCCTCAAATCCTGGTTCTTACGCTTTCCTACTTGTCCATCCGCCCAGTGATTCGGTGCATAGCGGCCCGTGTAATCTTCCATCCCGCCTGGCGAAGCATCACATAGCGGCGTTGCATAAGAGTAGTTTTTAGCTTTTTATTTTTTATTTCCGCAACCATCAAAACCCCCCTTAGTTAACTCCGACCTAAGGACTTCAATCTCAAGTCCTCCTCGATATTAACTCCCCCCTTACTGTGTTCCTTGAAGAGATCGATACTTGGGGACATCCCATTTTATATTACTTGTGCGACCGGTACACTTGCCGTTATAACGCATCACTAGTGAGAGCCTGACAGCGGGTCTACTCGGGGATGAGTGTGCCTTTCAACCCTAACAACTAATGAGAGCCTGACAGCGAGATTCTCTAGGGGGGTATTGCAAACTACCAACCCCTCCCCCCCCCCCCCAAATGAGCTAACGACCCTTCCAGCTAGTGAGAACCTGACAGCGGGTCTACTCGGTGCCGAGTGCGCCTTCCAGCCCTGCCAGCTAATGAGAACCTGATAGCGGGATCCTCTCGGGGTATTACCTTACCCCAAGCGAGCCTACAACCCTGCTAGCTTGTAGCCTGGTTGCGAGTCTACTCATGGTTGAGTGCGCCTTGCAGCCTTGCCAGCTAATGAGAGCTTGATAGCGGGATACTCTCGGGGTATTACAAACTACCAACCCCTTTCCCTTTCCCCCCAAGCGAGACTACGACTCTGCCAGCTAGTGAGAGTCTTGTAGTGGGTCTACTCGGGGCCGAGTGTGCCTTCCATCCCTGACAGCTAATGAGATCCTGACAGCATGATCCTCTCGGGGTATTCCCTTACCTCCACCCCAGGCTAGCCTACGGCCTTGCCAGCTAGTGAGAGCCAGACAGCGGGTCTACTCGGGGCCGAGTGCGCCTTCCAACCCTGCCAGCTAATATGAGCCTGAGCAGCGGGATCCTCCAGGGGTCTTGCAAACAACCAAGCTCTTTCCCTGGCCACCGAGCGAGCCTTCGGCCCTACCAGATTAATGGGATCCTGGATAGTGGGTCTACTCGGTGCCATCAAAACCATATATACATCATAACCTAAAGAGAAACAATTCTTAAAATAACATATTACAACAGTATATATAAATTACCCATCCTATGGGTAGAAGCATTTCAGATCGTCGTCGTTCCAAGCATGACTCATGGATACCCCTTCCATATTCTTGAGGTGGTATCTCCCTGACCCCAAGACCTTCTCTACAATGTAAGGTCCTTCACAATTTGGGTTGAGTTTACCAATGACCGCTGACCTCCCTGCGGCGTCAACTTTCTTCAGGACCAGTTCCCCTTCTCTGAATTGCTTTATCCTGACGTGTTTATCAAAATACCTAGCCATTCGTCACTTGATTTCCTCCTGCCTGACTGCGGCCATGTCACGAACTTCTTCCACCATATTTAGCGAGAGCTGCAGCTCCCCTTCATTCTCCTCCCTCCATGTCTCATCTCCTTTGCTGGCGGCCGCAACTCGCGGAGATTGAACCTCAGATTCCACGGGAAGGACTGCCTCACAGCCATGTGAAAGCTTGAAAGGGGTCTCTCCAGTGGCCGTGTTTGGGGTTGTCCGCAAAGCCCACAACACCAAGGGGAGTTTCTACACCCAACTCCCCCTCAAGTTTTCCACCTTCTTTTTGAGCAGGTTTACAATGATTTTGTTTGCCGCCTCCACCTAGCCATTGCTCCTTGGGTGGTAGATGGAGGTAAACCTGAGGTCGATCCCTAGCTGGGTGCATAAGCTGATGAACTCCTCACTGGCAAACTGCAGCCCATTGTTCGTGAAAATGGCCTGAGGCAACCCGTACCTACATATGATCTCTCCCCAAACAAAATTCTTGATGACCTGAGAGGTTACCTTGGCCAACGCCTTGACCTCTAGCCATTTTGAAAAGCAGTCAATCATCACCAAAAGGAACCTTCTCTGCCCGCTGGTTGGAGTTAACGGCCTGACTAGATCCATCCCCCCAGATAGAAAAGACCATGACGTTATGATGCTTCAGAGACTTTGAGTGGGCAAGAGTTGGGGGGCATATAGTTGACACTTTTGACACCTCCTCACAAACTCCGTGTATCCTTCCTCAGGGAGGGCCAAAAGTATCCCTGCCTAACCACCCTTGCTTCCAAAGTCCTTCCCCCTAAATGGTTGTCGCACTGTCCCGAGTGCACTTCCTCCAGGATCATTGGGATCTCCTCCTCTGCTACACATCGTGCTAAGAGACCTGACAGCATCTTCCAACGTAACCCTCCTTCATGCATGAGGTAGTGTGCCGCTTTGTGCCTAAAGCCTTTCGCATCCTTAGTCCCCTAGGGGGTGCGTTGCCTGTAGTGAAGAAGGTTATGAAGGGATGCACCCATGAGGGTAGCCGATCCACTTCCATCAACTTCCCCCCCCCCTCAATTACAGGAAGAAACAGCTCGGTCAAGGTTCCCCCACCTCGGGGTCTAAACTTGGCCAACCGATCAGCTGCTTCATTCTCCTTCATGGGGACATGTTGGATTGAGAACGCTCGGAACCCCCCAACAATCAACCTCACCTTGGATAAGTACTTCATGAGGGTGGGCTCCCGAGCTTCATATTCACCTCTGATTTGTGATGCCACTACTAACGAATCCGTAAGCACTTCTACGTCATGAATCCCGAGCTCCTTGGCCAACCGCAACCCTGCTATGACGGCCTCATACTCCACTTGATTGTTTATGATCGGGATGTGTAGCACCACTACTTGCTCTATGGTGACCCCTTGAGGGCTTACCAACACTACCCCTCCCCCCACAGAATGCTTCAACGAGGCCCTGTCAACAAACATCTTCCATTCCTCCCGTGGCATTGCCTCCTCTACCTCCAACTCTACGACGTAGTCATCCAAAAAACCATCCATGGCATGTTCCTTGATGAAGAGCCTTGGTACGAAAGAGATGTCAAACTCACTGAGCTCGATCGACCACTTGGCCAACCGCCTTGAGTGTTCCACCCCCTCAAAAATCTTGTGCAATGGATGGTCTGTCACCACCTTGATTGAATGAGTTTGGAAATATGGTCTGAGCTTCCTGACCGAGATGATCAGAGAGAAACACAACTTCTCTAGGATCAGGTATCAGAGCTCCGCCTTATTTAAGATCCTACTGACGTACTGGATTGACAGTTGTTTCTTCCCTTACCAATACAGAACTTACAACCTCAGCCCCTCCCCAAGATACAAGGCTAGGTCCTCCCCTTCCTTCGGGCTCTGAAGGAGCGGTGCTTGAAATAGTTGAGCCTTCAATGCCCGGAAAGCCTCCTCACATTCCTCTGTCCACTCAAACTTTTGGTTTCCCCGAATTTTCTTGAAGTAGGGTGAACATTTCTTCCCGGCACGAGAGAGAAACTGACTCAACCCGGCGAGCTTGCCCGTCAAACACTAAACCTATTTGGCATTGTGAGGCGATTCCAACTCCACAATGGACTTCACCTTATCCGGGTCGGGCTCTACCCACGCTGAGGTTAGAAGGTGCCTAGGGAATTATCCTCAGCTTTCCCCAAAGACACACTTATGGGGATTCAGCCTCATCTTGAACTTCCACAGGGTTGCGAACGTCTACTCCAGGTCAAGTAGGTGTGCACCCACATCTCCACTCTTCACCATGAGGTCATCAACATAAACCTCAAGGTCCCTACCCCTTTGACTTTTGAACACCAGGTCCATCATGCGTTGGTAGGTAGCCCCTACGTTCTTTAGCCCAAAGGGCATCATCTTGTAGCTGAATCATTCCTCCTTTGTGATGAAGGAGACATCCTTGACTTCAGGGGGATGCATTCAAATCTGACGGTATCCTGAAAAAGTATCCAAAAAACACATAATAGAAAAATAAACAGCTGAATCAACCAGCGCGTCGATCCGAGGCAGGGGCTAGCAATCCTTAGGGCACAATTTATTTAATAAAGAGAAGTCCACATATATACGCCACCTTCCATCCCCCTTTTTACCATTACCACATTGGAGACCCAGCCTGGATACTGGATCTCAGAGATGAAACCTGCGTCAAGAAGCTTCTTGACCTCCTCACGGATGAGCTCCTCAAGCTTGGTGGCGATGGTACTCATCTTCTGGCAGATGGGACGCATCTTGGGGTCCAGGTTCAGACGGTGTCACGCCACATCAGCGTCAATGCCCGACATTTCTGTCGCGCTCTATGCAAAGACGTCGACATTCTTTTCGATGCACTCTCGCATCCTTGTCTGATCTTCGGAGCTTTGGCCGCCGCTAATCCATATCCTTTTTGCTTTTCCCGCCTTGGTAAAGACCTCGATCTCCACGAATTCCCCAGCCGGTTCTAGTCGGGACTGCTCCCTACAGGCCCTCTCCTCCTCCTCCTGCCCAAATTCTTCCTCCCCTCCTATTTCCTCCACCTCCATTTCCTCCAACTAGCTCTCCCCCGGCAACTCCACTTCTCCACCCCCTGGGCCTCACCCCAAGCTTCTCCCTCTACCCTCTGCTCCTTTGCAGCTTTCTCTCCAGCCTCAACTATGATCACTCCTTCCTTCTCCACAACCTCCTCTGTAGTCTCCTCTCCAGCCTCACCTAGGCTCACTCCTTCCTTCTCCACAACCTCCTCTGCAGTCTCCTCTCCAGCCTCAGTTAGGCTCACTCATTCCTTCTCCACAACCTCCTATGTAGTCTCCTCTCCAGCCTCGCCTAGGCTCACTCCTTCCTTCTCCACAAACTCCTTTGTAGTTTCCTCTCCAGCCTCACCTAGGCTCACCCTCCCTCCTCTACGTTCTCCAGCATCTCCATCTCCTTCTCCAGCTTCACTGCCTCTATCATCCAAGAAATGGTGTTGACGGAAGTCACATAGCACTGCCTCGCCACCTTCGGATCCCCCTTGATCCAGACCTGCACTCCTCAACTACTGAACTTGAGACATTGGTGAAACGAGGAGGGGACGCGACGAAAGGTGCTGATGAGAGGGCAGCCAAAGATTGTGTTGTAGCTGCTTGGAGCATCAACGATGACGAACCGACAGTTCCTTGACACCCCCCAACATCACATGTAGTCCCACACCTCCTTCAACTTCTTTCCGCTCCCTTGAGAACCCGAACAATGGCCCATCCGAGGCTAGAACCCTCCGAGCCTCCACCTTCATTTCATCAAAAGATTTTTTGAAGATCACATTCATGGAGCTCTCATTGTCTACCAGAATCCTGGAGACCGTGAAATACTCTACTATCGTCTGGATCACCAAGGCGTCACAGAACAAGTCTTCATAGTCGGGCATGTCTTTCACCGAGAAAGTGATTTTTCTCTCTTGGGGTAGCCAATGAGGTTGAGGCGACGCTCCTTCAGCACATGGTTTGGAAGCTCCCCTTACGGGTGGCTTCGATCCCCACTCCCCCATGGATCACCTTGATCCCTCCTCGGGCTCCCACATCCACCCGGTCCTCATATCTATCCTCTACTGCTACTTGCAGAACATCCTCAATCCTCATGGGCGGTTGCTGTGGGACTTGCCCCTGGCCCCTCTCATTTCCAAAAACTCTGGGCAGGTGGTCGTTGCGTGACCCTTCTCCTGGTGAAAGTCACAAAAGAGCAAGGTCACCTTGTCTTTTCTTCTCCTCGCTCCTTCTCGAGCTCCTCTCCTTCCTCCTCTTTCTCTCACAATCTTCATAGCTTCCTGCAGCGGTGGGAGGGGGGCCCTCTGTCCCTGCCTCCAGATCGGCTGATTGAATCTCCTTTACTGACGGAAGTTGTCCCTTCCTTGGAGACCACCACCCTGCCACTAGGGGTGTCCTTCCCGTGGCCTCCAACCCAACTTATTGTTCGGCTCATGCTGCCCCCAACCATGGTATTGCCCCTGACCTCGGGGTTCCTCCCTTCTTCTCTTCTCTCAACTCCCTTTATCTCCCTGCTTCTGACTCCTTCTCATCATTTTCCGCCAACTTGGTCAGCTTCTTAGCGAACACCGGGTTGGCTGCCTCGATCTTGATCTCTTTCGCATCCCTCTTAACCAGCTCCCCGAAAGAGAAGGGGGGAACTCTCTTTAATCCCATGCTAAAGAAGCTTGGCCTCAACCCTAGGGTGAGGGCAAGCATCATGGTGTGCCCCGGTATCTCCTGTACCTGGAAAATTTCTTTCTGGAACCTATCCACATAGCGTCCCAGCCCCTCTTCCGGCTTCTGTTTGATGGCAAACAAGCACCCTGATCCCTGCTTCCTCTTCTTGGATGTTAAAAACCTCAGCAAGAACCCGCGTCACAGATCCTCAAAACAGTAGATTGAACTCGCGGGTAACTGGTGGAACCAGTCCCTGGCCTTCTCCTTCAGAGTGATGGAGAAGAGCCTATACTTGAAGACATCCGACATTTGCCTTACGAAAATAGCATCCTCGAACCACTGTATATGCTGCACTGGGTCATCCCGACCGGTATAGTAGGACATGTCTGGCTCTCAAAACTCATCCGGAACTGGAGCCGAGATGATAAGCTCACTAAAAGGGGTCCCACCCCCAGCCTGCCGAGAGGGCTCATACCGCGACCTTGGCTCGCTAGCCTTGTCCGCATTAGCCTGTCCGGGGAACAGCTCCCGCCGGGCGACATCCCCCTCGGCAACCTCCGTCGGAACCTCCTTCTCAGGGAGCTGCCCGGGAGTGTTCTCGCCCAGCGAAGGGGCCTCCACCACCGGAACCGAGGGTGTTTCCCACTTGCTCCTTACCGAGAAGGCCAAGTGGATGGTATTCAGGACTTCTCGTTTGAAGTCCTCCAACATCCCCAAAGTCACCCCACTTATCCGAGAGGGAGAACCTCCTGAGCCAACTCCTTCACCTTCACCCCCAGTCATGAGACTTCATTTGAGATTTTCTTGTGTCAGCTACGGTCTACGGTCTACGCTCACCGCACCAGAAATGTTGAAGCCAAAAAGCTGGCCTCAACGAGAATTTGGACCTTGGGGTGTAACCAACACCTATTTCTCCCAACCACGACCCTTGACTAGCAATGAAGAACCGAGAACTGACCCTGAGACTCAGCTGGGAGGTCCCTCCTCTAACCCAGAAGATCTCTCAGTGCTTCCCCTCCTTAGTCAATTGTTGGGTTGGGAGCTGAAAGTCCACCTAGTGTCAGCTATGTGCACCTATGGGGGGGGGAATAGGTGACGTGTGGTTCTTTTGAGGAATTTACGGATGTACCTGCACAATAAAAACAACAAGCACAGTACACAGAATACACAGCAAATTTATAGTGGTTCCCCGACTTGGGTACATCCACTTTCCCCCTTCGACCTATCTCCCCAACAAGGGACGACTCGGTCACTTCTCCAACGGGATTGAAATCCAATCCCTTCACTAACGGAAGGAGCCCTTCCACACGTGAGAGTCAACACTCCCACAAAACGGGTTGCACCCAACCCTTACAACACGGAACAAAGGTTCCTATACAATAAAATAAATGTAGAATGTACACGTGATACAAACTTCTCTTGGAGACTACGGTGTTCCTCTTTGTTCGACGACGAGTTCTTGAAGTCGATGAAGAGTCTACGACCTTGGTCTCTCTTGGAGAAGATCTCCCCGGAACCGGCGGCGGCACACGAGCGGCGGCTAGCTTCGGGATCGGCGGCTACGATGAAGAGCGGCTGCTGAACTTGGAGATCTAAACTTCGTAGCGAAGCAAGCTAGGTCTACCAACGGTCACTCTAGGATCAGTCGTCTCGATCGATTCGGACGGGGGAGTTTTTCCCGGTCAACAAATCGAGAGACAAGAGATCTCCGGATAGACGCGTGAGACTCAAGCTTTGCTAAGCTTCTGTCACCGGAGATTGGAAGAAGATCGATCAGCGGTGGCGACGACTTGACGCGAGCGGCGGCGGCGGAGCGGAGCGATTTCGCGAATTTAGGGTTATGTCGCGGCTCCGTTTTCTTTCTCTCTTCTCCGTAGATTTACTGTTCAAAATACCCATGTATTTATACCCTGAAGATACAGCAATTTTGACCGTTTGTGGGACTCACAAAAGGAATCCCCAAATTCCGGTTCAAACTAGTCCAGAAGCAGAATCCGGTCCAGCAGCATTCTGAGAAAAACGCCAAGTAAAAATCGGCGAGAATCGCAGACGATTCTCGACGAATCGGCGAGAATCACCAAGTGATTCTCGACGATTCGTCGAGAATCGTTTGTGATTCTCGTCGAATCACTTGTCGATTCTCAACGAATTTTACTTTATACATGGGCTGCTTGGCCACTGGTTCGGCGGGAATTACATGTGATTCTCGCCGAATCATACTTGGCACCATTTTGAGATGGCCAGAAGGAGTCGGCGAGAATCACTAGTGATTCTCGTCGATTCGGCGAGAATCACTAGTGATTCTCGCCGAATCGGCGAGAATCACTTGGTGATTCTCGTCGAATTTGCCTTGGAAGATTTTTCGTCTTCCACCCCAGGAGTTGCTCCTTGATCCTCTGTGCTCCTTGTCTTCTCTTGCATATGAGCGACCCTGTACTTGAAAGTAAGTGCACTCCAATAGAGAGAGTACACATAGGCCAACACACTGATCTGCTCAACGAGGGATTACGTCGTGCAGACCCGTGTATATTGACCTACTGCACCCTGACATTGGTGTGCACTTAGCGTGGAGGTACTGCAAGTACAACTTAAAATGTTTCGTCAAATACATTGTGAATTCATCTTAGCTTGACAGGGGGCTTCCTCAAATCTAGGTAATCGTGGATACAATACCCAACAATCTCCCCCTATTTGACGAAGCCAAAACCCTACTAGCTAAGATGAATAACACCTATCAAATAATAATTATAGTATTTAAAAATTAAATATGCAACACAAGGGAATATATGCAATCAGAACAGGACTTGAGTCATTCACACATTCAAGAATATATATATATACCAAGAGAAATATATTCACATATAATTCAGAATTGTTCATATGACAGTAATAATCATTAAACGTTCTTAAGACACAGTGACCAGCTATAAAATAATGACTATTTGTCCTTAGCTACGTCACCCTTCAGAGTTTGAGCTAAGTACTTTTTGCTTTGCCTTTCCATGTATTCCTTGGGCTTCGGGTAGTACCTAGGAGGAGCAACTTTGTCTGGATCCTTGTTGTTTCTGAAGAAAATGTTGCGTTTTGCTTCAAATGCTTTGTGTGTTTCCCATTCGTACTGGCTATATGCTTCATTTCGATTGATCTCTCCTCTTTCGTACAGCCGGAAGGTGTCTAAGATGATGTTCCTTGAGACTGGACTCCACCTTTCATTTCGTACATCCTCCTCATTCATTCGAATTCTCTTTGCAGCCTGTGTCTCCTTGGATGTCCCTTCCTGAACTTTCCTCTTTCCCCTGGCTTTGGCTAAAGCCTCCTGGTCAAACATACTCCTCAGCTTGGATTTGGAGATGGCCCTAGCATCAGCACTTGTACTTACAGCCTCAGCAATATTTACTTCCTCAGCAGCCTTAGAAGTCTCAGGAACCTGAATACCGGCAGGTTGGTCAGGTAGGACGACGCCCAACATGCCCAGTGCCTGTTGTAGCATCCACCAGCAACTCTCATAGACGTATTTGCTTGATTGGGCAAAGTTTGCATCCATGCTTTCTTGGAGCTCGGCCAGCTTAGCGATATACTCCTTCTCCCCCTTTTGGCTTCGTCAGCTATGCAATTGGCATATGAGTGCAAGGAGTCATCAATATGCTTAGTTGTCTTGCCGAATTCAGTGATTAGGGCCTGCTGATTTGCATTTAAAGTGACCATGTTACCATCAAATTTCTGAATATTGTTGGCTACAACGTGAGCGTTCTGATTGACAACAGCCAGAGTATCAGTATTCTTTTTCAAGCCGGCCATTAACAGTGTGACAGCTTCGCCGGCCGCGTTATACTTTTCTTCGAATTTCTTCTCCATTACGTCCAGCTTATGGTTGATTGCCACCATATTCTTCAGCATGAGATCTTCAGAAGTCTTAATCTCTTGCAGCATTGTTTTCTGAGCTTTATCAAAAGAGGTTTTAAGCTCATTCACGATGCCCTGAATTATATGTACAGTGTGAATAGCTAGGTCATCGCGTAATGGAATAGCTGGAGGCACTTCTTGGCCTTGCTCTTGCTCGTCAGCAGACGCATCGGTGGAGCTGGATACCATCACAGTCTCTATTGGAGGAATGTTGGCGGCCTCTTGAGGTTTATCAAACTCCCCCTCCACTGGTGCAGACTTAGCAGATGGAGGTTTAACGGGATCCGGAGTCCCCAACACTTCATGGTCCTCATTCTCATCGTCCTCTCCGTCCTCATCCAAAAATTCATCCATTTCAGCAGCTTCTTCCACTTCTTGATCAGCAGTGTCCAGTGCTTCAGCTTCAGTTCTTTGAGTGTTTCTGTTCAAGACCTCCTCATCCTCTAACGCAGGTTCACTTACTTCATGAATTTCGGCCACCGCATCCTTGGCCACCTGGGCGATTTCAGATATTATATCCACATGAGTGGGTAGAGTCTCCCCCTCGATTCCTGCAGTCACAGTATCAGGAATTTCACCGGGGGAGGCTGCTGGAGATACTTCCTCGTGCTCTTCCACAGCAGGCTGCCCGATGCGCCGCTCCCATCGATCAAACACAGTAGCATCCATCTTTTTCAAGTAATGGAGAGGAACTCCTTTGCTCATGTCGAATTTGTCTCCGTTGAGCTGGTTGAGATATAGACTAATGATGCGGCCGAAGCTTGGAGTGCCCAGAGTGTCCTTGATCTTTTGGAACAGCAACTCCCCCCAGTTGAACCTCTTTCGGCAGACCACTGCTATGAGAATTTTGAACATATCTCCGGAGATATGATCATGGGAGCCTGGCTTGCAGATGAGTACTTTTCCTATGACGTCAGATAGGAGCTTCCCTTCTTCATTCATCTCTTTTCTCTTTACTGATCGAGTGCCTCTTGGAAGACCGCAAAACAAGAGGGTTCTGGCTTTGTCCTCGTCCTCCAGATAATCTTCCTGCTCCGAACTTGAGAGCTGCAGGTAGCGAGTTAGTTTACTGGCAGACATCTTTACTGTTGTCCCAGCCACCTTGCTCTTGATGATGGAGTCTCTATCTCGGAGTCTTGCGGTAGAGAAGAACTCCAGCACCTCTTTATCCAGGACTTTGCAAGGGTGCTCCAATATGAAGGTTAGCCCGGCCTCTTCCAGCATGAGAATGATATTCCGGAACTCGTCCGAGGCATGAGAGAATCCAGTGCGAACCAGCTCGCAGCCAGAAATCAAGCCTGCAGTAGTCCTTGGAGCCATTGAAGATCTAGAGAGAAGCCCTACTCTAAGCATTAGTGAACATTCAAAAAGAAAGCATCACTAGTGAGCGCGTCCAAGTGCGGGTGAGGAGAGGGTTACCTAAGGGCTTACACGGAAGAGAGTTGATGAGCTTCGGGAAGATCTTCGGTGGAGGGAAGAGTATCCGTGGGGTGCGGCCTTGCTAGAACCTTGCGGTCACAGGGACACTTCGCGAGAACCTTGTGGGGTTCGGCCTTGCTAGAATCTCACGGGGAGAGGATGGTCACACAGCAGCGATTCGATGAGAACTCTCTTGGCGTCGACGAGATCGTCGGAGGCTGCGGGTTTCAGCAAATCCGCGGAAGTGCACTTGCGCGAGTCGTCGGGAGTTCTCTTGCGCGAGGGTCGTCGAGTGTTCTCTTGCGCGAGTCGTGAGGAAGGCGAACATGCGGAGATAGTCCTTCGGCGGGATTTATATAAGTCGTCGGGATACTTAAGGAAGCCGAGCGGTCGGCAAGCTCCTTCGGCGGGATTCGGCGGGATTTGTCTAATTTGGTGAGATATAAAATGGGTGGCGGGATTCGGAGTATATAATGATGTTTTCTTGACTACTTTGGGAAGCATTGCACCATTTTCAAATTCTTCGAATGTCAAGTTAATACAAGATTAATAAATACATGTTTATTATAAAGACAATCTATTCGGATTTGAGCGAGACTTCTCCAGACACTTCTTGATGTCAATTGTGATGTGTCGAAATTCGCAATGACATATCTTTGTTAACCTTTTATTGTTGTGTAATGGCTTGCATGCCTCGTGATGAGCATAAGTATATGTATACACAAGGATAGAAATATATATATATTTACTTTGAATGAGGATGCATCATGACACAAGTCCTTGAACTGATCAAAATTACCTGGGATTTGGAGAGTTATCGTCTTAGTCCCACAGGTAGAACATATTAGTAGCTTGAAGTGAGTATGCTCAACAGGTAGTACATCTGTTATTGCAGACGCTTGTTCCAAGTTAGCCTTGACCCACTTACTGTCTAGTTCCCATAGTATTCACGGGGACCTAGACTACCCTGCAAGACAGAATTACTTTACCTTAGGAACCCAAATCATATTGGGTCCTAGGTTTCTATTAGCATAAGCATGCAACTGCCTTCCTTGAGAAAACCTGTCTGGAAGACTGCCTCTGTCCCTATAATGTGGATAAGCCCTTGCTGTGGGCACAGAGAGGTTGTGCCAACAGTCAATGGCAAAGTGTCCCACTTTGCCGCAGCACCAACAAGAGTGAATGTTGTATCGCCGTTTTCGACCTGATCTAGTGACTGATGTAGTCACGGTCCTAGGTCTCAAAGGGATAGGGCATGTTCTTGTTGCACAAATTCCTCTTCCATCGAGGCATGATGAAGGGTGGAACGAATGCATGATGTGAGCGTTATGAGGCCGAGAAGGTGGTGCCATTCTTTCAGGCATCTTCCTTGCTGAGGCTCCATGACGCCTGACATCATGACTTCCATTCTCCCTATCCCGTGTCCTCGAATGGAGAGAATTCTTCTGTGAACTAGGACATGCAGATCCACACTTTGTTGTGGCAGTGGCCGTGAATACAAAGGACTCAGAATGAGCCTTAGGTATTTCCTCATGGGTGGCCATGACGCCTCTTGCACTATGGACGTTTCCACATGGGGACAATTCACCCTTGCAGTGACCACGATTATTCCTGTGGTCATACCTGAAGGCATGATGAGTTGCCTTCCCGCTTGGAGTGGGAGGACGGAACACTGTTTCCCCATTTCTCCATCCCTGGATAATCCGGGAGATCCACCCGGTTTCTTGTTTTCTCTTTATAGCATCAACTTTGGAAAAGTTAGATACTATACATTTCTCATTATCTAGACTATTCTCTAGAGCTGAGATCTTAGAGTCCTTGACCTTGTTGGACGCCAATTGGAGAACCAACAAGATCTTCAGTCGAGCAATCTCTCGAGCTTGCTCCTCAGCAAGTAGATTGCTTTCCTGAAGGGCTCTCTTCAGGGAATCAGTATTTTCTGGAGGAGAGCAGTTTCTGTCTTCAGAAAAGTCAAAAGATGTGGGACAGGATGAAGATGATACCTGCTCATCTGGGTTATTGTCATTAGAATCAGTGACCAATGTTTCTTCCTCGTCGGAGCTGCTTTCCTCACTATCTTCTTCAGTCTCTGACAAGGATACTGGAGCTCTGATGCAATCCGAAGGATCCTTGCATTCATCTTCAGAAGTGAGGACCCCCACATATGCTTCATCCTCTGATTGGCAGCATATTTCAGCTTTCTCTGACCCCCCCATCAGCTCTGAGATCATCATCCACAGAGATTTAGCCGTTTTACATTTTTCCAACCTGGAGCGAGAGGCTCCAGACCAGACATCCATAATAATTTGTCGAATCCTCTGGTCCAGTTGGAAAAATGAGAGTTCCATCTCTGTCATCTCAGCAATGCACATGGGCACTTGGATCCCCGAGTCGGAGGTCTTCATGGGGATAAACGGACCCTCTTCCAGGATGAGGGATGCTCGTGGATCGATGGCATCCAGGTGAAATAATACTCTCATCCTCCAGATAGGATAATAATCCTTTGAGCATGCAGGGAGTTTGAGTGGCAATACGTCATAATCCAGATCCATGCTTCTGACACTGGTGGCAGGATTCTGCTCAAGGTGTTAACCTTTTTGAAGAGCAACCTCCCTCTGATACCACTTGAAAGTCCACCTAGTGTCAGCTATGTGCACCTATGGGGGGGGGAATAGGTGACGTGTGGTTCTTTTGCGGAATTTACGGATGTACCTGCACAATAAAAACAACAAGCACAGTACACAGAATACACAGCAAATTTATAGTGGTTCCCCGACTTGGGTACATCCACTTTCCCCCTTCGACCTATTTCCCCAACAAGGGACGACTCGGTCACTTCTCCAACGGGATTGAAATCCAATCCCTTCACTAACGGAAGGAGCCCTTCCACACGTGAGAGTCAACACTCCCACAAAACGGGTTGCACCCAACCCTTACAACACGGAACAAAGGTTCCTATACAATAAAATAAATGTAGAATGTACACGTGATACAAACTTCTCTTGGAGACTACGGTGTTCCTCTTTGTTCGACGACGAGTTCTTGAAGTCGATGAAGAGTCTACGACCTTGGTCTCTCTTGGAGAAGATCTCCCCGGAACCGGCGGCGGCACACGAGCGGCGGCTAGCTTCGGGATCGGCGGCTACGATGAAGAGCGGCTGCTGAACTTGGAGATCTAAACTTCGTAGCGAAGCAAGCTAGGTCTACCAACGGTCACTCTAGGATCAGTCGTCTCGATTGATTCGGACGGGGGAGTTTTTCCCGGTCAACAAATCGAGAGACAAGAGATCTCCGGATAGACGCGTGAGACTCAAGCTTTGCTAAGCTTCTGTCACCGGAGATTGGGAAGAAGATCGATCAGCGGTGGCGACGACTTGACGCGAGCGGCGGCGGCGGAGCGGAGCGATTTCGCGAATTTAGGGTTATGTCGCGGCTCCGTTTTCTTTCTCTCTTCTCCGTAGATTTACTGTTCAAAATACCCATGTATTTATACCCTGAAGATACATCAATTTTGACCGTTTGTGGGACCCACAAAAGGAATCCCCAAATTCCGGTTCAAACTAGTCCAGAAGCAGAATCCGGTCCAGCAGCATTCTGAGAAAACGCCAAGTAAAAATCGGCGAGAATCGCAGACGATTCTCGACGAATCGGCGAGAATCACCAAGTGATTCTCGACGATTCGTCGAGAATCGTTTGTGATTCTCGTCGAATCACTTGTCGATTCTCAACGAATTTTACTTTATACATGGGCTGCTTGGCCACTGGTTCGGCGGGAATTACATGTGATTCTCGCCGAATCATACTTGGCACCATTTTGAGATGGCCAGAAGGAGTCGGCGAGAATCACTAATGATTCTCGTCGATTCGGCGAGAATCACTAGTGATTCTCGCCGAATCGGCGAGAATCACTTGGTGATTCTCGTCGAATTTGCCTTGGAAGATTTTTCGTCTTCCACCCAGGAGTTGCTCCTTGATCCTCTGTGCTCCTTGTCTTCTCTTGCATATGAGCGACCCTGTACTTGAAAGTAAGTGCACTCCAATAGAGAGAGTACACATAGGCCAACACACTGATCTGCTCAACGAGGGATTACGTCGTGCAGACCCGTGTATATTGACCTACTGCACCCTGACATTGGTGTGCACTTAGCGTGGAGGTACTGCAAGTACAACTTAAAATGTTTCGTCAAATACATTGTGAATTCATCTTAGCTTGACAGGGGGCTTCCTCAAATCTAGGTAATCGTGGATACAATACCCAACAGGAGCACCTCAGAAAGCACTAACTGATTTGAGAAAGTATGGAAGTCTGCCTTCTAAGATACCCTATGAGTCATATTTATAGATTTTTGGTATCTGGTCTGTCAACAACGTAATTACACTGTGCAAAAAGGATAACTGCAGACCCGAGCGCAATCTGGTAATTTTACCCGAGGACAATCTGATAATATACCCGAGGGCAATCTGGTAATTTTACCTGAGGGCAATCTGATAATTTTACCTGAGGGCAATCTGGTAATTTTACGCCCGGACCGCATTGGGCTGAAACCCTTCCGCCGCTCTGTAAGTTTTTCGCCTCCCCCATACCAACCTTGAGGGGATCCCGCCTACCCGGGCGCAAGCCTTCTCGCATGCTCTGAGCGGGAGCTCTCTCGCCTGCCATGGGCGAGAACCCTCTCGCCCATCGGCTAGTTGACCAGGTCTCTAGCCTAAAGCTAGCCCAACCCCGGTCCTTTGGGAATCTAGGTTCCACTTCAACGAATCTAGGGTTGTACAACGTCAGTTCAGTTTGTGTGCTACTAAGGATTGAAGGAGTTTTCTTATGAACCGTTCTCGGCCGAAGTTCATTTAGTCAATTCCTCCGACTTTTGGATCTTGGTAACTGTTGGGCCATTTTTGGGAGATATCTTAGCATGGTGGAGTATTCTATTGAGAGGCGTCAAGGTGGAGATTGTTGTCATATGTCACCCCTCTCTTCTTTTCAATTGAGAGCTAATACAGTTTTGGTATCCCTCCTCTTTTGGAGACCGCTCCAATTATGTAATCCCCCTTGATCTCTTATGATGAAGATTTTGGAAAGGAGTGATCTCCTTTGATATAGCTGTCGGCCCTCCTCCTTATCCTTTTAGGGTTTCTCCACCATTAAATAGGTGTGGACGGGTTCTTCCCTGATATGCAGTGTAGAGCAACAGTTTTCCGACAGAGCAATATTCGACTTCTTCCACTCGACCGGCTTCTTCCTCTTGGCTGACTTCTTTCTCTCGGTCGACAAGTTCTTCTCGCCACCAAGTTCTTCTCCCTCCGCCGAAACTATTTCTTATCGCAACGTGTAAGACCGGACCTTTGATGATTCGAGATTTTTATTATTTTCTCAATCTATTCTTCTCCTCCATTTTAATAGTATTGTATGTTTGAGAAATTAATACCAAATTTACCTCTGCCGGCACAGTAGACGTACCCAATTTTGGGGAACCACATTAAATTTGATGTTCTTCATTTTGTGGTGCTGTTTATTTATTTTATTTTATTTTTCTTAATTTTGTACTTATCGCTCTTCGTCGTATGACTGTTAGAAAAAATTTATTATTTACAACATGATTTTTCATCTGCACACGAATCAGGTTTTTCATAACCATACCCCATGCGTTTATGACCACCACCGCAGTGCCAAACAGAGCCCAAGTTTACCACTACCACCACCACTGTCCAACTACCCTTGTACACGCGAAATTTTTGGGTCCGGAGTCTGTTTCCAAATTTTACGTCCGAGATTAATGAAAAGAGAACACATATCATGCATTTTTTTGATCGCTGGATATATAAAGTCATTTTAGGAGATCAAAAACAACCCAAAAGCTCTTGAGGAGATCATATTTTGATCTCAAAAATATTTGATCTCCAGAAATCACCGGATGTCTACATGATTAAATAAGGTAATTGTTATTAGCAGTACAGTTTTGGCTAGTTGAACTATCTTTTCTCTTAATTTTTCGTGTCTTTTGAAAATACGTCTTGTACATGCATTTTTAGGAAAAGTGTTCAACACGAAAGTTGTCGATCTCGACGAGATCTACAAATTTTATGATGAATATGTTTCCTAAAAATGCATGTACAAGTGCGTAGTTTGGAAATACACCCAGATTTTGTGACTTTTAGAAATACGCCTTATACATGCATTTTTTAGAAAAAGTGTTCAACACGAAAGTTGTATATTTCGTCGAGATCTACAACTTTTGTGTTGAACACTTTTCCTAAAAATGCATGTACAAGACGTATTTCCAAAAAGTATGAAAATTTAGGAGAAAATGTAGTGCGACTAGCCAGAAAACTGTAGTGATAATAACAATCACCTTAAATAAAATCATAAAACACGCAAGCACGTGTGATCGTAGCATGTTCTACAGAAATTTGATACTGTCTCCTATTTTATATTACAAAGAAACTAAAAAAGTCTAATATTCTTACGCAACTTTTTTTCATCCTTCACTTTATTTTAAAATCTATAATTATTTAGTCATTTCTTATTTTCCAAATACTTTTTTCTCTCTATGTTTCGTTCTCACTAAGTTTTTCAAATCATTTATTATTATGATATCCCAATGCATCTTCTCTAGTCATGTTCATAAAGCCCCCCGATCTAAACCAGGCCTCCCAGGCCCGGGCTTTCCCGAATCGGGCCCGGGCTTTCCCGAATCGGGCCCGGGCCCGGGCCCTGATTATAGCCGGGCCGGGCACCTGGCTCCGGGAGGGGGGTCTGCTAAGGGCCCCAGGGCCAGCCCGTGCCCGTTTTTTTTTAAAAAAAATTTTTTATAAAAAAATAAATATAATTTATAAATACAATGAATATGAAAAAAATACAATTAATTTCATATTTTGCAAGAAAAAATAATAATTTTATTAATGTTGAACGGGGTTACGGAAGTATACAAAATTATAAATACACAGAAAACAATACTTGTGATCGAAAAATCCAAAATTACAAATACAATAAAATTACATGTCCATCATCTTTAAAAAATTTCAAAATTTCAAAAATCCGCCTCGCCATCTTTAAGTTTTAATTTAAGTTGATCGCGTTCATCTCATTTTTCATGTCCGACGAGCTATCCTCGATCGATGAAATATGTTGATTGCTCTTGATTGCATCCAAGTAGTCCTTGTAGCATATGCAGATTTCGAGTGATTTTTCGCTTATGCGACATCTTCGCTCGTTCAACACTCTACCACTAAGAGAAAAAACAGACTCTGAAGCTACCGTGCTAGCTTGGATCGTTAGTAAATCTCGGGTCATATATGCCATAATAGGATAGGTATTTACTTTACCTTTCCACTATTTTAAAATATCAAAATTTTCTTGTTCGTCCGTACTCATAAAATCACAAATTGGGTTGTTGTATAGAAGCCTAATTCATTTAAACTACTAGATATGGTGCGCGCTTTTTTTTCTTGAAGCTAACTCTAACATTTTATTTTTAAAACTATCACATGTTTTTGGTTGCGACACATCCTCATGGGGCCGCGATCCGTATAAATTATCATAATAATTATAACATTCAGAAAAAATAGTGTTAAAATTTAAAATACTAAGATTATCCAAATCCGAATCACTGAGATTTATGTCTAAATTATTATTTATTTCTTCTATAAAATTTTTTACGCCGTCTACGCCGAAAAGAGGATTTAAAGTGGCGGCACATGAAAACATGACCGTGATTTCTCTATAATATTTTAAAATTTATTTTCCATTATTTCTATTAAACTACTCCATCAGGCGTGTTGCTTAAAAAATTTAATTTTTGTGAAATATTAACAATATTTTCAGTAACTAGCGGACTAGTAGGATAATATACGTCTGATAGAGAATTTGTCGCTGTATAAAAAACTTCTAATAAATCCTTATAATTTTCTAAAACAGCTCAATCAGACTCAGTTAATTCATGTTGATGTAACATAGTATAGTATTCCATTAGTAGTGTTTTTTGACGAATCATTCGTTTTAACATTGTAAATGTCGAGTTCTATCTAATTGACATGTCAAATAAAAGTTTCAAAAATTTTTGACCTCGAGCGTTTGCGAACTTTTTTAAAATCTTATCGTTGTTGTTTAGAACTATAAATAAATTATAACATTAAACGTATTTTATTAATATATGGTTCCATATATGTTAAACTGTCTTGTACGACCAAATTTAAAACGTGACAGACGCAACGAGTATGAAAAAAAACACCATTTAACATAAGTTTTAAATCTTGTTTTAACCACTCAATTGTGGTAGTATTATTTGTGGCGTTGTCGAAAGAAATACTCATAATTTTATCTTTTATTTTAAATTTTCGCAAATATTTTAAAATAATTTGATAAATCGCGACACCGGTGTATGAGACTTCAAAACCTTCAAAACATATTATACGCTTATTTAGATCCCAGGAAACGGGATCGACCTAGTGACAAGTGATGGAAATATATGATAATCCTAATTTGATACTACTTGTCCAAACGTCGCTCGTTAAACTCACTCAACCCTCAAAATTTTCAAAATAATTAATTAAAGATTGTTTAGCTTCTAAATAATATTTAAGTGTGTCGCGTCTAATGGAAGATCGACTTACTCGATGATATTTGGGTTGTAGCCCTGGGTGGATATACTCGGTTTCTTGCTCGTCATCGTAGTGGTTGAACGACAACCCACGTCTGATGACGTTCTTCACCTACAGCTCTCGCTGCCGACCTTGATCGTACGTCCATATTTGTCCAGATGCAGATAATTGCGTCTGGCTGGACTCGGGAGGAGCTTGTTTGGCAGTGCAAGACTTAATGTTTCTTGCGAGTGTCGAGTTGCCACTGAGAGTAAGTAATTTCGAACATTGCTTGTGAAAGATATTGTACCTAAACACCTAGAGGGGGGGTGAATATGTGACTTGAATCTTTTTAACTTTTTAGGCAGAATTCAGAATCTAACACAGATTTATATCTACTTTTGCACAACAATCACACAACAATCACAGCAAACCACAACACACAGTAGACACACAGTTTTATAGTGGTTCCCCAAGGTTTGAGTACATCCACTTTCCTCCTTCGCCTATCTAGCAGTGTACTAGATTCGGCCAAACTCCTCCACTATCTCAGAACCCAAAACAGGTTCCTACACCTCAGGCCCAAGGCCCTACAACTCAGCTTCTTCACAAAGTCTACACTCAGCCACCAAGGCCTACACTCAGCCACCAAGGCCTACACTCAGCCACAACAGGCCTACACTCAGAGATTTCAATCCCCTACACTCAGGCACTCAAGCCCTACACTCAGCCTTTATAATTACAGGCTTACAAGACTCAGATCCAAAGGATCCTACAAGAAAATATGAATACAATAATATTAACTCAGCAACTCAGAGACAATAGAGGAGAGTTGTGAGTTTCTTGATGAGTTCTTGGAAGAACTCAGCTGAAATCAATCTTACTTGGCTTTCATCAAAGCTTCTTGAATGTAGAACTCAATAAGATTGACCCCTTCTGCAGTTGATCCTTGATCTCTGCTACTTAACATTCAGAATAAATCTGAACCCTTCTTCTCAGCCTGGTTCCAACGGCTGATTTCTTGGATGGAGCTCTCTCTCTCTCCAACTTCTTAGATCTTCACTTGATAGCTAGATCTTCTTTAGACAATCACTTGATCTGAACTTTGACTACTACTTTCTGTAGACAGCATATGCCTATTTATAGGCCTTCTTCATGGTAACCGGCTGGTCCGGTTCATAACTGAATTCTGACAACTCTGACAGGTGCAGTAGACCGGCTGGAATGGCAGCTGTCAAGTCATCCAGTCAGTTCTTGAAAACTCTGTAACTGTCTGAAAGTGTCGAGACTTTCTGTCTTTAAGTGTCGACACTTATAGATCAAGTGTCGACACAAGTTGTCTAAGTGTCGACACTAGCCTACAAGGTGTCGACACAACTCCTTGTGTTGTAGATTTTATATCTCGACACTGCTTCTTCTTCATGTGTCGACACTGATAATGTGTGTCGGCACAAGTCCTTATACTTCAGTATTTTGCTGAATTCTTCTAGGTGTCGACACAACTCCTTTGTGTCGACACATCTTCATGTGTTGAATCTGTTAAGTGTCGACACTTCTTCTTGGTGTCGACACATGTTTTCAGTGTTGATACTTGCTGAGTGTCGACACAGCTCCTTGTGTCGACACATTCTTCTTCTGTCAAGACTCTGGCTGAGTGTCAACACATTCCCTTAGTGTCGACACTTGTACTTAGAATATTTTTGTTGAACTTTGCTGATCTTTACTAAGTGTCGACACAGCTCCTTGTGTCGACACTTTCTTCAAGTGTTGAGTCTTCAGCTGAGTGTCGACACATTCTTTCTTGTGTCGACACTTTCTTCAAGTGTTGACTCTTCTGTTGTGTGTCGACACATTGTTCTGAGTGTCGACACTTATACTTAGTTTCTGTTGACTTTTGCTGAGTGTCGACACAGCCTCCAAGTGTCGACACTTTTTGATGTAGACTCAGTTTCACCGGGTGTCGACACAACTGCTAAGTGTCGACACTGCTTCACTGCACTTTTCTTCACTGAGTGTCGACACAGCTCCTTGTGTCGACACTTCCTGTCTGGTGTCGACTCAGCATCCATGGTGTCGACACAATGACTCCAAGTGTCGACACTGCTTGCCTGGGTGTCGACACAAGTCTTCTTAAGTGTCGACACTTTCCCTCTGGGTGTCGACACATGGACTTAGAAACTTTTTCTTCTTTCCTGCAAATACTTAACCTGCACAAGTAAACTCAAAAACACATCAAATACATTTTGATGTATATCATTGAGTTGGGTGAGGCTTCTTCAAATCAGGTACATTTGAACCAATGTACCCAACAATCTCCCCCTATTTGGAGAAGTCATAACCCTTAGTCAATGATATACACTATTCATAAAAAATTACAAAATGATGTAAAGCATGATTATATATAGCTGAGCAAACATAAACATGTATCAATCACACATGTATACATAGACATCATCACAGAACAATTATGAAACAAATTTATTACACAACAAATTTATCACACAGATATTGTTCTAATAGCTTGTCATATTCATAATTCTAAAGTTTACAGAATGCTTTACAACAAAAAAGTACACAGTAAACTTAAGAAAATTTCTATGCTATTCTTGATCAACATCTTTGATCACCATCCCTTTTCCAGATTTTATCCTTGCTTGCACAGGGGCTTCAGCATCTTCAATTTCAGCAGGCTTCTTCCCTTTCAGCTCCTTCTTCTTAAGCTCTTCAGCTTTGATCTTTTGCCTTTCAAAATAATGATAAGGCTTGGGAAAGTACTTGCTAGGCTCCTCGGCAGTAGGAGGTAGCTTTCCCATCTTGTCCTTTCTTCTATATTGGACTATAGCCTCCTGCCTTGTCTCATGCTTTCTCCATTCAGCCTCAGAAAACCACTTGTTCCTGTCTTGCACATTATATTTTGTAGCTTTCCAGGCAGTCAAAATAATGTTCCTAGAGGTGGGACTCCACTGCTCAAAGTCAGGTCTTTGTTCAGCTTGTTCCCTGGACCTCTTCTTAGACAATCTGGTTTCTTCTTCTTTCTGCAGTGCTTCTTGCATAGCTTCAGATATTGGCTGAACAACTTTCTCTATAATGACATTGTCCTTTCCCCCAGGTGGGCTATACATGGACTGTATATCAGCATGTATCATGTCAAAATCTAGAGGAGGGTAGATGACTTGAGCTACTTCAGGTTGCTCACCTCCAAGATAAGCAGGATGTATTCCAGATTCAGCAACATTATCATCATCACAAAGAGGAGGATAACCAAGAGTTGCTCTGATAGAATTTGATATCCACTTGGCATGATCAGAGCTGGCTTTGACTAAAACTCTCTCCCCCTTTATGACTTCTCTTTCTATATGATCTCTGACATCATCTTTCTGAAATCTCACTTGATTATCCAAATAATTAACTCCATCTTTAAAGAAAGGTTTTAACCTTTGGAGTTTGTCAGTTATCAACTTTTGAGAGTCTTGAATGGAAGTCTTAACAACAGTTATTTCTTCTTGGAATACTTTGTCAAATTCTGCTTTAGCAGCAGCAGTAGAAGTAGGCAAGCCAGCAGCTATGTTCTTCATCTCTGTAACAATTGCATTATGGGAAGCAGTTAAGTTATCATTCATTCTGATTTGGTTCTCAAGAACATATCCTTGCTTCTGTGCAATGTCATCTACTTGAGCTTTGATCTTTTCTTGATGAGTAGCCAAGTACACCACTGCATTCCCTCCCTTGTGGAAGCAGTCTGTCATCTCCTTCTTATTAAGATTCATTTCAAATCTTATTGACTTAATATCCTGGGCCAGATCAAATTGCAATGATTTCTGCCCTTCATCCACATACTTTTCAATGACCTGTCTGTACTGATCAAGCTTGATTTGCATTGCAACCATTAGAGCACTATAATCAATAGTTGGAGCTGGTAGTGATATAGGCGGTGGAGCAACAGTTTGCAAAGCCTTTTTGTAACTCTGGCTCCTTCTTCTGAATACTTGAAATTTCTTTTTCTTTGCCCTTTCAGCTTCCTCATCTTCAGAAGCTGAGGAGCTAGTAATTTCTACCCTCTCCTTAGGGCTTGGGGGTAACTCCTTCTGCACATCTGGTGCCTTCGCAGTCTCTTGCCTTGCAGGTTCTTCATGAATTTGCACTTGCTCCCCCTCAACTGGAGCATTTTCCTTTTCAGCAGCAGGTTCTTTGTCAAAATCAGTTTGATCCAGGTTAAGAAATAGATCTTCCATAGTGTATTCTTGTGGAGAATGAGCTGGAGTAACTCTGGGCTCATCTACCACTGGATCAGATACAACTTCAACTTCAACAGATGTGTCTTTCATGACAACATCTGAGACTTGACTATGAATCTGTGGTTGCTGATAAACATCAGACAAATCAGTATCCTCTAAAGGAAAATCTAAAGCATTAAGCTCAGTGATTACCACTAGAATGATGTTGGTTGCTTGCTCACTCTCAAGAGGAGTTGGCTCTTCCACAACTAGTGGCTCCCCCTGGATGTGATCCTTGTGTAAGGGGCTAGCTGTTGGTAGCTCCCCCTGCCTTTCTGCAACTACTTGTTGAGCTGGAGTCTTCTCAACAGTCTCTTCTTCATGCTCATCGGATGAGAAAACAACTTGCTCTTCACTTCCAGAGCTGCTAGTGGAAACCTGAGCCACTGGAGCAGTTTTCCTCTTCGTCTTTTGAGGTGATACTTTCTCAGGAATGATCTTCTCAGGGGTTGGCATCTCCTTAGACAACACCATGTCCCATCTAGAGAATATCCTCATATCCATTTTTCTCATATGATATATTTTTGTTCCAGCAGCTTGACTCATTACCTTTGGAATTCTTCCAGCAAGGTAGAGACTTAAGATCCTGCCCAAGTTGGGTTTATTCAGGCTTTCCTTGATCTTCTCAAAGATCACTACAGACCAGTCAGTTTTCAGATTGAAGATTATTCTGGTCATAATGCTGAACATATGGGCAGATACCCTATCATGCCCTCCAGGTTTGCTTAAAATCACTTTGCCAACAATTTCTGACATGAATTTCACTTGGCTGTTCATGCCTTTTCTATTAAAAACAGATCCAATTTTCATTTTATAATCTAGTCCACACCAAGTTAGAGCTTCTCTGGTATTTGAAGCAGTAACTTCATCTTCTTCTTTAGTTCTTGGCAACTGAAGTACCTTTCTCAGACTTTTTGGTGAAACCTTAACCTTTGCACCATGAACTCTGGATTTGATCTTGAGTCCAGAGTCGTCTACCTTAGCTCCATTTAGGAATTCTAAGACTTCCTTCTTCCAGATCTTTGTGGGTTCAGAAATAAGAAATTCCAACCCTGAGTCTGCAACTAGGGTTATCACGTTCTTGATTTCCGGGTCTGCATCACCAAACGCGTCGCGCACCAGTTCATACCCTTCGTTGACGTTCTCCTCAAGCTTTGGCGCCATTAGGGTTTGAAGAATTTGAACTGAGAGAAGAGAGGTGTCGACATACAAGTTTTGGTCTCGAAACTTTTGAAAGCGTGTCTTCAGACTAAGGCAAAATCCTATTTATACCTTTCTAGGTTTGAAGATGAAAAGGCGGGCCGCTAACTTAAATTGTGTCGACACTGGCGATAAGTGTCGACACTGACTTATAATGTCTCGACACATAATTGTCGACACAAGTTTAGTCAACAGATTATATGTGTCGACACTTGTTTATGTGTCGACACCACATAACTCGACATTTAGTCGAGACTTTACTTAGATAATTCTGAGTAAAACCTAAGTGTCGACACCACCTTGGATGTGTCGACACCTACCTGTCATGTGTCGACACTAATTTTCTGAAGTGTCAACACCAACTTTCTAGATGTGTCGACACCTTTTCACTGAAGTGTCGACATCTTTATTCTGTGTCGACACAGAGATCTCTGTGTGTCGACACCTTTTTACTTAGCCAATTTTATAAACTTATTCTAAGTTTATCATTCCTAGTTCAATTTTAAACCTATTAAACTTAGTTTCTTCTAAGGGCTTAGTATACATATCAGCTAATTGATTATCAGTTTTAACATATTCTAGTAAAATATCTTCTTTCTCTACATGCTCCCTAAGAAAATGATATTTTATCTCAATATGTTTAGTTCTACTATGGGAAACAGGGTTTTGTGCAATTGATATAGCACTAGTAGAATCACAAAAGAGTGGAGTTCTACTTACCTGAAATCCATAATCCTCAAGCTGATGTTGTATCCACAGAAGTTGAGCACAGCAACTTCCTGGAGCCACATATTCTGATTCTGCAGTGGAGATAGCCACACTTGTTTGCTTTTTGCTACTCCATGAAATCAGTCTTCCACCTAGGAATTGACAGGTTCCAGTTGTGCTTTTTCTGTCTTCTTTGCATCCTGCAAAGTCTGCATCTGAATAACCTGTTAGTTCAAAATCCCCATTCCTAGGGTACCAGAGGCCTAGATAAGGAGTGCCCTTTAGATATCTCAATATCCTTTTGACTGCTATCAAATGAGACTCTTTAGGGAAGGCTTGATACCTTGCACAAACACATGTAGCATACATGATATCTGGTCTACTTGCAGTCAAATATAATAGGGAGCCAACTATCCCTTTATACAAAGACTCATCTACAGGTTTCCCTACATCATCCTTGCTAAGAGACATACTTGACCCCATAGGAGTCTTCATGGTACTGGATGAATCCATACCATACTTCCTTATGAGTTCTAGGGTGAACTTAGACTGGCATATGGATAAACCATTCTCAGTCTGTCTTACTTGGAGACCCAAGATGAACTTAAGCTCTCACATACTACTCATCTCAAATTGACCTTGCATTAGTTTTGCAAACTTTTTGCAAAGCCTACTTTCAGTAGACCCAAATATAATGTCATCTACATATATTTGGACTAGTATTACTTTGCCTCTGGATTCCCTAAGGAATAGAGTCTTGTCTATTTTCCCCCTTGTGAACTTATTCTCAATGAGGAAACTAGACAGGATTTCATACCAAGCCCTAGGGGCTTGCTTTAACCCATATAATGCTTTCCTAAGTCTATAGACATGATTAGGTAGAGTTGAATCAACAAAACCTGATGGCTGTTCCACATAGACTTCCTCTTTAAGCTTATCATTCAGAAATGCTGACTTGACATCTATTTGGTAAACTTTGAATCCTGGAAAGGTTGCATAGGCCAGGAACATTCTTATGGCTTCCAATCTGGCTACTGGAGCAAAGGTTTGATCAAAATCAATACCTTCTTCCTGCCTATATCCTTTAGCAACCAATCTTGTTTTGTTCTTAATGATGACTCCTTGTTCATCCATTTTATTCCTATAGATCCACTTGGTTCCAATTATATTGTGGTCTTTAGGTTTAGGAACAAGCTCCCAGACCTTGCACCTCTTGAACTGATTCAGCTCTTCTTGCATTGCCTCAATCCAAAGAGGGTCTTGGATGGCTTCTTCAAACTTCTTTGGTTCAACTTGGGATAGAAAACTGGAGTAGATTGCTGCATTCAGATTTCTGCTCCTTGTTTGTACCCCTTGTCTTGGATCACCAATGATTTGTTCTGCTGGATGATCTCTAAGATGCCTATTGGCTGGAGGCATCCTTACTTCAGGTTGAACTTCTTCAACTTCATCATCTTGCTGTACTCGTTGCACTTCTTCTGCATTTAGGTACATGTAATACTCCCCCTGGACAACAGCCACTGTCTTCTACCTGCTGTCTTGCAGTAGGTTCTTCTTCTATAGTGAGCTTGTCCATCTTCTTTGTTATACCTGTGGGGCTGCACATACTACTAGACAACTCATTGTTAATAAGTCTAGTTTCATCAAATACTACATGTACAGATTCTTCTACAACTTGTGTAGTCAAGTTGTAGACTCTATAAGCCTTACTATTGTTGTTGTACCCAACAAAAATTCCCTCTTGGGACTTGACAACAAACTTCGTCAAGTAAGACTTTCCATTGTTAAGTATAAAGCACTTACAACCAAAGATCCTGAAGTAGGATAGGTTTGGTTTCTTGCCTTTCACAACCTCATAGGGGGTCTTGTTGTGGCTTTTAGTTATGGTAGCCCTATTAATAACATGGCATACAGTATTGACTGCTTCAGCCCAGAAATATTCTGGTAGTGATGTATCACTTAATAGGGTCCTACCAGCCTCAATCAAGGTTCTATTCTTCCTCTCAGCAATGCCATTTTGCTGAGGTGTTCTTGGTGAAGAAAACTCTTGAAATATCCCAAAGTCTTCACATAGTTTTGTCATGCTATCAGACTGAAATTCAGTACCATGGTCACTTCTTATTTTGGCCACTGTACTATTTAGTTCATTCTGAATTTGTCTAACAAAGCTATAGAAGACACTGGGTGTTTCAGATTTCTGTCTAAGAAAGAACACCCAGGAAAACCTTTAGTAGTCATCTACAACTACAAAGGTATAGACCTTCTTACCTAGGCTGTGAACTGGCATTGGACCAAAGAGATCCATATGCAAGAGGTATAATCACCTCACAGCATCTTTGTTTTCAATGCTTCTAAAGGTGGATCTAGTCTGCTTGCCCTTTTGACAAGCTGAGCAAATATCATCTTTAATACACTTAACTTGAGGACCATTCCTCACTAACTCTTTGCTAAAGAGTTTGCCAATTGTCTTGTAGTTTAGATGGGCTAGCCTCTTGTACCATTTGACACAATGAGAGACTGTCTCAACAGCTACAAGACATACTGGAGAACCATTGTTCTCAACCATAATGTTTAAGCAATAGACATTCCTTTTTCTATAACCAGTCAAAATGATCTCTTGATCATTTGACCTCCTGATATGACAACCATCTTTCACAAATGATATGTCATATCCTACATCACTCAATTGACTTATACTAATAAGGTTATGTTTCAAACCTTTAACATAGGCCACTTGAGTAATAGTAATAAAGGAGTTAGAAATGTTACCAAAACCCTTGATGATCCCTTTTTCAGAACCACCAAAGGTGACTTTTGGACCATCCTTGATGGGTGTGTAGTCCTTTAGTAAACCACTTGTTCCAGTCATGTGTTTGGAACATCCACTGTTCAAGTACCATATTGGGGCATGGCCACTTGGACTCACCTGCAAAATAGATTAGTGAACCTTAGAACCCAAAGAATTCTTGGGTCCTTGGTACTGGTTAGTTTGCATCCTAACAAAGCTACCTGCAGGTTTTCCAACAGGCAGTTTGCTACTCACTTTGGCACTGGCATTGTGCCAACAGTCCATTGCAAAGTGGCCTACCTTGCCACAACACCAACACTCAAACTTATTGTACCTTTGCTTAGGTACTGTCTTTGCTGTTTTAACTACAGTTGACTTGTTGAGAGTTGGGGCTTTGCCCTTGGACTTGGACTTGGACTGAACAGTCCTTGCAGGTCTAGTAAATCCCAGTCCAGCTTTACCTTTGTGATGAACAAATTCATCAATTATGGGTAAAACAGACTTTGGTTTAGAAAACCTAGCAACTAAGTCTTTCTCCTTCTGAAGATTAATCTCCAGACTCTTTATTTGATCATTCTTAAATGATATAGTCCCCATCTGAATCACAGTTATGTGCTTCAGTCTGGCTATCTCATTAAGTTTTTGATCAAACATCTTCTCAAAATCAGTTGCAGCAGCTTTGAGATTAGCGATTTCCTTTGCCTGACTTTTGGCTAGGGACTTGCTCTTCTTATAAGCTTGCAACAGAATTTTATATTCATCTATCAACTGATGAATATCTTCTTCAGACTCAGATGCACTCTCATCATTTGATGATGATGAATCTAATTCTGTACTAGCACAAGAAACTGAACTTAAAGAACAATGTTGTACCTTACTTGGTCCTGGCTGCTCCAGGATTTTGTCACTTTCTGTCAATGCCATTAGCCCTTGGCATTGACTGTCCTCTTGTTCATATATAGAATTCATAATCTGCATGAACTTTTCTTCTTCTTCCTCAGTAAACAGTCCTATATATGCCTCAGCATCTGACTCAGTTTCTGATGAAGATAAATCTGACAGGCTCTTGTCCTTTTTGGCAACAAAAGACTTTTCTTTCTTGCCCTTGTATTGAGTCCTTTTCTTGTCACTAGACTCCTTCCTCTTCTCTGGACAATCTGGAACAACATGGCCTTGTCTATTACAGCAATAGCAAACTATTTTTGAAAGAGTTGCTTTGCTAGACTTAGTCTTTTTCCTGTCTTTCTTTGAAGACTTTTTATTCTGATAATAATCTTCTTTTCCCTGTGAAGTAGATGGCCTTGTCCTCCACTGTTTCTTCTTTAATAACTTCTGGAAATGTCTTGTGAAGGCAGCAAAGTCCTCATCACTTTCACTGCTTTCAGTCTTTCTACTTGCTGACTCATCTGATTCAGTTTCAACTACTTTTGGTGGTGGAGAAGGTGACTTACTTCTATACTTTCTGGGGGCTTCTGTCTTGAAAGCCACTGTCCTTTCTTTGTGTTCACTTCTTGTAGATTTCTCCTCTTATTTCCTCACCATTAACTGCATTTCATAGGACAGCAGTTTGCCAAATAGTGTTGGTGGAGGAATTTCTCCCAACTTTGCCATTTCCCTAATGACACAGATCTTGGTGTCCCAGTCTTTTGTTAGGGACCTTAGAAACTTATCATTGAGTTCATAATTACTGAACTCTCTGCCATAGTACATGAGCTCATTCACAATCCTGTAGAACTTCTTATAGCATTCAGTTATGCTATCAGCCTTATCTTGTCTAAAACTTTCATATTCTTGATTTAGCAAGGATTTTCTGTCTTGACTTACTTCTTCAGAACCCTCCATATACACAATAAGAGTATCCCACATCTCTTTAGCTGTCTTACAGTGTATCAGATTCTGAAAAGTTGCATCATCTATGGCACTAACTATGATGTTCTGAGCCCTCTTATCCATAGTGGCTAGAACTATTTCATCCTTTGTCATTTCAGAGAAATCCTTAGGTGTCCTCTGATTTGCATCTAAGACTGACACCTTCATGGGCACATATGGCCCTTCTTTTACTGTGATATAAATCCTAGGGTCTGAGGCTTCCATAAAAAGTCTCACCCTTTCCTTCCAGATACCAAAGATCTCTTTTCTACATATGGGTAACTTCATGGATCCCAATTCCTTGTGATTCTCAGTGGAACCCATGGTTCTTGATTTTCTTGATTCTGTAATGTGACTTACACTGAATCTGCCAACAGGATCTACTCAGACAGTTATGTCCTTTTTTGAGTAACCTCCCTCTGATACCACTTGAAAGATATTGTACCTAAACACCTAGAGGGGGGGGGGGGGTGAATAGGTGACTTGAATCTTTTTAACTTTTTAGGCAGAATTCAGAATCTAACACAGATTTATATCTACTTTTGCACAGCAATCACACAGCAATCACAGCAAACCACAACACACAGTAGACACACAGTTTTATAGTGGTTCCCCAAGGTTTGGGTACATCCACTATCCCCCTTTGCCTATCTAGCAGTGTACTAGATTCGGCCAAACTCCTCCACTATCTCAGAACCCAAAACAGGTTCCTACACCTCAGGCCCAAGGCCCTACAACTTAGCTTCTTCACAAAGCCTACACTCAGCCACCAAGGCCTACACTCAGCCACCAAGGCCTACACTCAGCCACAACATGCCTACACTCTGAGATTTCAATCCCCTACACTCAGGCACTCAAGCCCTACACTCAGCCTTTATAATTACAGGCTTACAAGACTCAGATCCAAAGGATCCTACAAGAAAATATGAATACAATAATATTAACTCAGCAACTCAGAGACAAGAGAGGAGAGTTGTGAGTTTCTTGATGAGTTCTTGGAAGAACTCAGCTGAAATCAATCTGACTTGGCTTTCATCAAAGCTTCTTGAATGTAGAACTCAATAAGATTGACCCCTTCTGCAGTTGATCCTTGATCTCTGCTACTTAAGATTCAGAATAAATCTAAACCCTTCTTCTCAGCCTGGTTCCAACGGCTGATTTCTTGTATGGAGCTCTCTCTCTCCAACTTCTTAGATCTTCACTTGATAGCTAGATCATCTTTAGATAATCACTTGATCTAAACTTTGACTACTACTTTCTGTAGATAGCATATGCCTATTTATAGGCCTTCTTCATGGTAATCGGCTGGTCCGGTTCATAACTGAATTCTGACAACTCTGACAGGTGTAGTAGACCGGCTGGAATGGCAGCTGTCAAGTCATCCAGTCAGTTCTTGAAAACTCTGTAACTGTCGGAAAGTATCGAGACTTTCTGTCTTTAAGTGTGGACACTTATAGACCAAGCGTCGACACAAGTTGTCTAAGTGTCGACACTAGCCTACAAGGTGTCGACACAACTCCTTGTGTTGTAGATTTTATATCTCGACACTGCTTCTTCTTCATGTGTCGACACTGATAATGTGTGTCGACACAAGTTCTTATACTTCAGTATTTTGCTGAATTCTTCTAGGTGTCGACACAACTCCTTTGTGTCGACACATCTTCATGTGTTGAATCTGTTAAGTGTCGACACTTCTTCTTAGTTTCGACACATGTCTTCAGTGTTGATACTTGCTGAGTGTCGACACAGCTCCTTGTGTTGACACATTCTTCTTCTGTCAAGACTCTGGCTGAGTGTCGATACATTCCCTTAGTGTCGACACTTGTACTTAGAATATTTTTGTTGAACTTTGCTGATCTTTACTAAGTGTCGACACAGCTCCTTGTGTCGACACTTTCTTCAAGTGTTGAGTCTTCAGCTGAGTGTCGACACATTCTTTCTTGTGTCGACACTTTCTTCAAGTGTTGACTCTTCTATTGTGTGTCGACACATTGTTCTGAGTGTCGACACTTATACTTAGTTTCTACTGACTTTTGCTGAGTGTCGACACAGCCTCCAAGTGTCGACACTTTTTGATGTAGACTCAGTTTCACTGGGTGTCAACACAACTGCTAAGTGTCGACACTGCTTCACTGCACTTTTCTTCATTGAGTGTCGACACAGCTCCTTGTGTCGACACTTTCTGTCTGGTGTCGACTCAGCATCCCTGGTGTCGACACAATGACTCCAAGTGTCGACACTGCTTGCCTGGGTGTCGACACAAGTCTTCTTAAGTGTCGACACTTTCCCTCTGGGTGTCGACACATGGACTTAGAAACTTTTTCTTCTTTCCTGCAAATACTTAACCTGCACAAGTAAACTCAAAAACACATCAAATACATTTTGATGTATATCATTGAGTTGGGTGAGGCTTCTTCAAATCAGGTACATTTGAAGCAATGTACCCAACAGCTTGCACTTCGCCTTATACTCGGAGCCGACTTTCACCTTTTCGAAATATTCTCAAACTGGCATCGTATGCTTGTGCTTCACCAATCCGTGAGCGACTGATGACGATGATGACGCCATCGTCGATGACATATTTGACGTAAAAAATAGTGGGAGGGGGGAGTGTGGGACTTAGGAGAGGTGGGATTGGGAAATTTGGGAGTGGGGGAGTGGGGGAATGGGGGGTGGATTTATAGGTTTTAAAAAGACTTAAAAAATTATTTTTTTTAATAATTATTAAATAAAAAATTATTATTATTTAATAATTATAGATGCCATATTAAATAGGGCTGACAGCATATGTTAACTGTAAGACCCCCCCCCCCCCCTCCCGTAACACAAGACACGACACGAGGGGAGTCTTATGTGCAGAACAACCGCCTTGTGGTGGCACCAACGCCAGTGTTGGTCTGCACCACAAGACGCCTATTCTACCGGCCATAAACAATATCATCCAATGCCAACCCAACCATCAAAAAAAATAAAAGACAAATTCATACATAAGCAAATAGTCCAAATAAAGTACATCAAATATACGAAGCTACATCAAGCTTCAAGAATATCAGAGTGTGTGTACAACTTGCCCAATGGGCTACATCATGAAACTCTCAACTCACATCGGTCACTGACGATATCAAAGGTACCGTCCCTTCAGGCCTTGTCATCCTGGCCTGGTTGTCCTGCTGTATGACCTGCTGCTATCCTGTCTGCGGGGTTTCCTCATAAAAAGAAAGACATAGCAACTGTTAGTCAAAAAGACTAAGTGGCTATCACATCCGCTCCCCGGCGACTCCTCGGCACCCGGCAGAGAAAGGAACAAGGGTACAATATAATTATTTAAGCAACAGTACAAGCAAGTGGAGTACGTATACAATTCATGCGTACCAATAGAAGTAATGCAAAACAGTATTACAACATTCTATTTAAACAATTCTACTCAAGTTAAAACAATTCATCTAAGCATATAGATTTACAACAGGAAAGTAACTTAACTTATCAGAATGCTCATACAAACTTATAAGTTAAGGATCAGCTCAATAGTAAAGTAACTCATCGTATAAGAGTGCCCATACAAACTTATACGATGAGGATCTTGTGTATGCAATGCAATGTAATGAAATTAATGCAATGCAATGACTGACCCATGTTCATGCACATGCAACTGCTATGTCGACACAGACTTGTAGTTCCCACTTTTCGAGCAGGTAGCTAACCTCTCAGGTTTCAACCGTTGTGGCTAGGTGGTGACAGTGGAGCGGGCTTCTCCACTACTAGGCGGGCATCCACACTACCAAACATAGGCCTTCGTACGCCTCAATGCTAAGAACACAACAACGGAGCTCCCATGCGTACTACGGCCCAGTGGGAGTCTCAGGTAGATGTGCACCGAGAACCAAGCCCCGAACTGGCCTATGTTGTGACCCGGCAGGAGACTCGGAAAAAGCACGAGGACCAAGCCCAACTGTTCACTTAGCACGGAAGGAGCCCCGGGAAATGAGCACCGAGGACCAAGCCCAACCGCCCATAGTGTATCTGTCAACTCCCGTCGGTGTGACGACTGGCAAGACCGTAGACCTGCCACACTATCCTTAACCCAGGATTACGACACCGCTTGTCGACTCACACCGCATGCAATTCCACATCATCGTGGCACGGAAGGAGCCTCGAAAAAAGCATGAGGACCAAGCTCAACTGTCCACTTGGCACGGAAGGAGCCTCGGGAATGAACACCGAGGACCAAGCCCAACCGTAAACTCATGTCTCTTCTCAGCATTACCAAACCAGTGTGGTCAATCCCCCGCACTTACACCCTTTCATAATCCCCATGCCTCAAGGTACACACGGGTTCATTATCTGTGTAAGACTTTTCCACACATTCATCTTCTAAGACCACAATCATTTGTGGGTAATAATCATTACCAATTTTATACTGCATGATCAAGCCAATCTCATCATTATCCAACACATTATCACTGTCAAGACGTTTTCAATAATTCACATATATAATCTTTCTTACCATACCAACTCATCAATCCATTCGATCTCTAACCTCCATCACATAACCTCGATCAAGTACATTCATCTACGTCATTTGTTCATTAGGGATCTATCCAACAAATGTCAATAACATATTTCACCCAATCATTTATAGTCTAAATACCACAGACATTAACGTTACTGTACTATGATCCCTCTACCAATACAAAACAAACACGGAAAGTACATGTATAGGATTGATTACAATACAATAGTTTCAAACGGGGATTTCCGAGGCTACAGGAATTCGGTGAAGGTGTTTAATCACTCGTTGGAAAGGCATTTTCAAGGGCTACGACTTTCGTGTTTAGTCAGAAACCCAGATCTGGTCGCATCATGACTGAAAATGGAATCTAAGGCTGCTGCGCGCAGAAAATAGATTTCTGCGCGTCTATTAAAGCAAATCGGACGACATTGGATTGTCTTCTTCCTTCAACCAGACTTTCTAACATCCAGAATTTCTCCTCCCTTATTCACCCTCATAAGACCACTTCTCTTCATGAAACCAGCCCCCATCTTCACATAGGAGGAAGGAGAGGTTGAAGAATCAAATACCTAGGACACAAGTCCTTGCATGGTCTTTTCCTGGAAATCGTATCCTTACAAATCAAGACTCTTTTGAGTCGATATCTCTCCTAAGAATAACTAAAGATCTAGACCCAAGGGAGAGTGTTGAAACCAAAAACTCGGTCTCTTGTGGAGTTCACCATTGGGGAAGATGTGATCGTGCACCTACTTCTCTCCTGCAAGCAAAACAATAAGGGAAGCAAAGAAGGACTGACCTAAGGGCTCAGTGAGAGGACCCACCACACACCCGGAAGATCTTAGAGCGCTTCCCCTCCTTAGACAAAGGCTGAGCTAAGGTATCCTCAGAAAGCGCTTGAGAGATGGGGCAAGAGGCCACAAGAAGCATCCTTTCTGAAGTACCCCTTGGGTCTTATTTATAGATTTCTAAAAACGGCCTGCAAATAGCCAACTTACGCTGTCCTGAACGGCTTTGTGCAGTCCAAGTTGGCCTACCAACAGCGTAACTCCGCTGTTCTGAAAGGTTATGGGCAGGCCAATGGGGGCAAAATAGTAAAAAAAATATCTTATAGACCTGGGCGAGCTGAGGAGCTCGGCCACCCCTGAAGATCCTGTTCGCCTGCTGTCTGCCGAGCTCGTTAGGGCGAGTGCGAGCTAGGATACTAAGCTCGCCCTTTGATCGACCTCCATTAGTCGAGCTTAGCTCGACGAAACCCAGACTTGGCTCGGCGAATACCGAGCTCGGGGTTGACGTGTAAGACCCCCTTTTTTTGCAACAACCACCGGGGTCTTAGGCCCAGAACCACCGCTTTGCGGTGACACCTTCGCACCCGGGAAGATCATCACTACAAAATGCCGATCCTGCCGGCCAAATCGATCACCATCGACAGAATGTATAATGAATGAAAATGTAAGCATCCAAGTCCCCAATAGCATAGAAAAGGAAATCACATGATAAATAAATAGTCCACACCAGAAAGTGAATACGGGCTTAAAACTGGTACATGATAACCTCACTACAATCCACTCATAAAAGTAAAACTACTAATACTCGGCTCCACTCACGGATCCGGATGCCTGTCCACCCGAGCTACACTGGCCCATCTCCATCTACACCGTACCCTGCTGGTATTGCGTCTCCTGCGGCTGTTCCCTGTTTCACATCCGGAGCACCTAAAATATGGTGGTCAAACGACCGTTAGTCAAACTAGACTCAGTCAACAATCCCCCACCCCTCTACCCGTGGCTCCTAGGCACCGGGCGGAAAGGAGTGAAAAGGAGGACCAAAAACAGGGCATAATCAAGTAGGTGACATCTACCCTAAGGAATAAAATAATAGGGTGTGGCAGGGGTATCACAATAATTAAACATAAGTAAACAAGTGTGTAACAAAAGTAAACAGTAAGGAGTAGCAAGTAAGTAAAGGCAGTAAGAAGAGTAAGTAAGAGTAACGAGAAATATAACCGTTGATTTATAGGGATTACCCCTATAGACCAAGGAGTCGTTTTGTAGGGCCTATCGTATAAAACGTCCCATAAAATTTTATACGATATGTGTCAGGGGTTAAATGCAATGATTATGCTATGACATACAAGTATGCTATGGTATACACATGCAAGTGCAACTCACACACAAGACTCTATGCGCACAGACCTTTAGTTCCCCTTTTGGAGTTAACTAAACTCTCAGGAGCCTCCGCCGTGGCAAAACAGAGACAGTGGGTTGGGCCTCTGCACTCCTAGACTGGTAATCATACTACCCGGCCTAGCCCCTCGCGTACGTTTCCATACTATTCCTAGCAAATCAGCTAGTCTCCCGAGTCAACATACCGATGACGGTGTGATCGATCGTCCAATACCGAGGACCCACCACTGTTATGCACATGCAACCATTATAGTTTGTATCTAATTATAGTACCGAGCCTCCAGCTCTTTAGACTACCGAGCCTACTAGTTCACCATATTCCTGAACCCACGGCTCCCTGGACTAATCAAGACTCCTTTTTTCCAAGTCCCCGAGCATCCAGCTCCCCGGACTTCCAAATCAATACCGAGTCCATTTAACTCTACCAGTAAGACCTTAGGCCACGGGTCTACGCTATCCTTTCTCTACCAATTCATCTCCCTACGTGTACCGGTTTGAGTGTAAGGTGAAACTATTATTAGGGTTACTCTTGCCCAAATTATTCATAAGATTTACGTTAGCCTAGGACTGCCCAAGGTATTCCCCGTGAAGGGCTCTCGAAGGCACTAGGAACTATGATGAGATTACGCCCAAATCTCCCTTTTGCAAGGCACTTAATATTATTGATTTCTGCCCTTGATCAGATCTCTCATTTATTTACCCAAACCAGCAATCTACTAAGGATTCAACTCTTCAAATTCATTACCCACTCTAGTTCAGTTTCCGCAATTAATATATGCAGACTACCCAATACTATATGAGATGTATAAAGGAGGTACTCCGGATTGTCTTCCAAATCTCCTATAAAATTTACCAGAGGTATATTATAACAAGTTTAGTCTAAAATCAGAGAATCATAATTTTTCTAATTAATTTGATATTTATTGAATTTTCCCAAATATTTGGCCATGGGCAATTTTGAACATGAACTATATGATCTACTCAAGTAATGGACACCCAAAACTTTTGAACACTAAATAACGGAGATATATGACTAGATATTAATTTCCATAATTTTTCAGAGAATATGTGACCTCCAATTAATTTATCCAAAATAATTCCCTTAATCGTATGCAAAGAAGGAAGTACCAAAAGTATTCATCAGAAAATTATATAAAAATTACATAATCTTAATATGGTTCAGAAAAGATCATTGTACAAACATCATAATTTTTTAGGCTTGCTAGACTCCAAAATAAATTATATTAATTTTTCATGGGAAACACTACTTAATGAAGCAACCCTTAGAAATAATCTTCCAAAAATCCCATAAGTATTCACAGAGCTTTAAAACATAATAACGAGTCCCCAGGATAAAGTTCATCAATTTGCAGCAAGTAGTTCCTTCATAATAAATTTCTAAGCAACTATTACAAGTTACTAACTTGTTAATGAAGTATCCAAAATAATAATCCTAAATTCATAATAAAATCTCCAGAGCTTTTATTAGCTTTAAAAACTACTCTACACAAATTTCAAGTGATTTTAAAGTGATTTGATAGCCTAATACTCCAAATTAGGTTTGGTGCCCTAAGCTAGGGTTAGGATTTTGAGGGGGTTTAAGACTTATAAATTCCCTAAAATTTTAACTAGAGGACTATACTAACCCCATGGTCCTTTCCACCAATTTTCAAGCCATTCCAAGGTCATTTGACCCCATGACCTTCAAACCCTAAAAATCCCCATCAAGGGGCCTACCCTAGGGCTCTAGGGCTACCCTACTCTTAACCACCCCAAATTATATTGGAGGGTGTGTCATACCATAGACCATCAGTGGCCAAAATATCAGTCTCTGTTGAGGTGATTTGACCACTCAAACTCAAAGGGGGTGTTTTGACCTAATTAACCATATAAGGGTCAACTTAGGGTTGGATAAAACCTATTCAAAACATCTCCAAAGGAGATGAAATTTTTTCCATAGCCCTAACATGCTCTCTAAGATCACCCACCCAAATTTAGGGGGATTTTGAGGTGTCTATGACACCTAATTAATTTATAATTTGTTTATTAAATTTTCACAAAAACTATAGAAAACCTTTTTTCAAAAATTCTAATTTTTGGCCAATCTAAGGGGAAGGCTATGAGGAGCCTATGTTCAAAATTTCAAAGAATTTGGATGAGTGGTTTGGTGTGGGCACTAATTCTAATGTTTGGTCATGCCTATGTATAGGTTGCACCAAAACGAGTGTTGTGGTCACACCAAGATGCCAAATTGAGTGAAATCAATTTTAAATTACACTAAACATCAAGGGCTACATTGTTAATGTTGAACACTTTTGCAGTAGAGGCCTCTAAGTAGTTTTAATAATTAAAACCATCTACTGTTAATAATTTCCAGAAAATCAATTAATATTATTACTTTACTTCATCAAAAACGGATGGCATCCGTTCATCCTCAACCTCCAGCCAAGGGTCGAGATTGGCCCGACCAGGAGCCTCTTCCAGCCGACTTTCCGGCCACCCCGACCACCTCCCTGGCCTGCCACCACCACCACCACCTCCGTTGAGGTGGTAGCTAGCGTTTGGCGGTGACCATGCCGTCGAAGGCGGCGGTTTCCGGCGAACTCAACACCACCATTTTCCATGAAAATTTGAAATTGCAAGCTCCCAATCAGGCTCAATTGAGCCTGATTTCTCAACCTAAACAAGTCTAGATCTAGCACGCATAGAGAGGAGAAGGATTGGACCTTGCCGGCGGCCTGAAGTCGGGAAGATCGTCGGGAAGCCATTTCTGAAAGTTGTGCCGCTCGGCTTCTGCAACAGCAAGGTGGGGAGGCTCGGTTTCTTCGGGTAAGGATTGGGAAAGCATCCTCTCAACTCACTGGTGGTGTTTAAAGCTTCAGATGGGGAGAGGAAGGGCTGGAGCATTAATGTCCTTCAAAGCCATTAATGGCTAGGCTCGGCCATGGAGGAGGGGGGCTGAATCGGGTCTGATGGCCATGGGAGACGACTGGAAACTTCTCCCCTTCCCTGGGAAATTGAATTCAGCCATTAAATGTGGCTTTTGGTGAACCGTTTCCTTCCCTCTCCTTTCTCATTTCTCTCTCCTCCTCACGATGATTCTGCCCAGAACCGTCGTGTCATGCCTGGTGACACGGCTGTGACACGGGCGTGTATCATACGACACGGGTGTGTCGGGTGGGCATGTTCCCTTCTGTTCGACGAAATGAGCAGAGCTCGACGAAATGAGCTCGATGACATAAGCTCGACGATCGTCGGGCTGATGACATGCCTGGCGACACGGGCGTGTCGGGGTCATGTTCCCCCTGTTCTACGAACTGAACTCGACGATCGTCTTGCTGAGCTCGACGACATGAGCTCGACGATCGTCGGGCTGACGACAAGCCTGGCGACACAGGCGTGTCGGGGGCGTGTTCCCCCTGTTCTACAAAGTGAACTCGACGATCGTCGATCTGAGCTCGACGAAATGAGCTCGATGATCGTCGGGCTAACGACACGCCTGGCGACACGGGCGTTTCATGGGCGTGTTCCCCCCTGTTCTACGAAATGAAATCGACGATCGTCGAGCTGAGCTCGACGATCGTCGGGCTGACGACACGCCTGGAGACATGGGTGTATCGGGGGCGTGTTCCCTCCTGTTCTACGAAATGAACTCGACGATCGTCGAGCTGAGATCGATGAAATGAGCTCGACGATCGCCGGGCTAACGACACGCCTGACATTACGGGCGTGTCTGGGCCGATACGAGCGTGTTAGACCCGAAAGAGTTGTTTTCAGGGAATTTGTGTGGCTGTTTATTTCTTCCTATAGGATCTGACGGTTCAGATCTCCCCTTGCTGATATAAGGCTAAGTTATAGGCAGACCAAGGTGATTTTCACCTTGGCCTTCTTCACTTGGTCCCTTGGGCTTCCTAGGGTTTTGGCATGACGAAAACCACTCTTGGGGGTCTAGTCGAAAATGGGATGTTACAAGTCCCAATATATAACAAAACATTTCGTCCTCAAAATTCTAGTTAGGCCTACGGGGTTTCAAGTATGCAAGAAAAATTGTAACATCCCGAAAGGCTGAGAGTAATACCTGACTGAAGAGTTCCGGGTACCACTGCTGCATCAAGTCCTGGGGCTCCCAAGTGTGCTCCTCCTGGCCGTGATTTCTCCAAAGAACCTTGACCAGTGGGACCTTCTTGCCGCATAAGACCCGCATACCCGTGTCATCAATCCGGACCGGCTCCATGTGCATTGACCGGTCAGATGCTACTAGCCCATCTGTGGTGTCTATCTGCTGCTCTGGACGTAATAGGGCCCTCCTGAGGGAGGAGATATGGAAAACATCGTGCAGGCATTCCAGCTCTGGCGGCAGCTCCAGCCTGTATGCTAATGGGCCGATCCGCTCTAGGATCCTGTAGGGCCCCATGTATCTCGGGCTGAGCTTCTTCCTCCGCCTGCAAACTCGAGAGACTCCGTGCATCGGCCGTATCTTCAAAAACACTCTCTCTCCTACCTGAAACTCCACCTATCGATGTCGTGCGTCGTAATATTTGGCCTGTCTGCTCTGCGCCTCCAACATCCGGTCCCGTATCAGTCTCACTTGGCCCTCGGTGTCCTCCACAAATTTCGAGCCCAGGACCTTTAGGTCCTCATCCTGTATCCATGACAGGGGAGTCCTGCACCTCCGTCCATATAGAGCCTCGTAGGGGGCCATACCTATACTGGCCTGATGGCTGTTGTTGTATGAGAACTCTACCAGAGGCAGTATCTTCTCCCATGGCTCTCCTCGGTCTAGAATGCACAGACGTAGCAGGTCTTCCAATGTCCGATTTGTGCACTGTCTGCCCGTCCGTCTGAGGGTGGAAGGCTGTGCTAAAGGTCAGTCGGGTGCCCAAGTATGCCTGAACTGACCGCCACTCCCTGGATGTAAACTGCCCATCACGATCTGACACTATTGACCTGGGCACGCCATGGTAGCGAATGAACTGCTCCACAAACTTCCACATCAATACTCCCACTGAATCGTCCTTCCTGATCGGTATAAATCGAGCCACCTTCATCAACCTATCAACGATCACCCAGATTGAGTAATTCCCTGTCCGAGACCGGGGAAGCCCATATATGAAGTCCATGGCTACGTCATCAAACTTCCACTCCGGCACCAGGAGTGGCTGCAACAATCCTGCGGGGTTCCTGCACTCCGCCTTCACAAGTTGACATGTCTCACAATGGGTCACGAAGTAAGTGACATCCTTCTTCATGCCCGGCCAGAACATAGTCTTCTTCAAATGAGCCGTCATCTTTGTGATCCCCGGGTGCACAGAATACCGGCTGCAGTGCGCCTCCATCATAATGTCCTCCCGAATCTGACCTCCCTCCTGTATATAAACCCGTCATCTGAAGCACACCATGCCATCCCTCAGTGTGTAGTCTCATGTAGTGCCTGCCTCTATGGCCTGGAAGATGGGCTCTAACTTGGCATCCTGCCTCTGTCCTTCTCTAACTCGGTCTCTGATGTCATTGATGACGCCCATCGCGACCAAGTACTACTCATAGAGCTCAGGGTTGTCAGATGACACCAGAGTAATGTGCATGTCCTCTAGTCTCTGCAGTAGCTCCATAGACATAAGCTGAGGCTCTGCTCCCGATGTGGAGGCTCTCCTACTCAGTGTATCTGCTAGCACATTTGCCTTCCCCGGGTGGTAGTGCATCTCGTACTGATAGTCAGATAGAAACTCCACCCATCGCCTCTGCCTGATGTTCAGTTCCTTCTGCGTGTCCACATACTTAAGGTTCTTATGATCTGAGTATATATTACAGTGGACTCCGTAGAGGTAGTGTCGCCATATCTTCAATGCGAATACAACTGCTCCCATATCCAGGTCGTACACTGGATAGTTCTTCTCATGGGTCTTTAGCTGGCGGGAGGCATATGCTATGACATGTCCGTTCTGCATCAGCACCGCTTCCATCCCCTGATGTGATGCGTCGATATACACCTAGAATCCTTCCTTCCCAGATGGAAGGGCCAGAATAGGGGCTGAGATGAGTCAGTTCTTCAACTCCTAGAAGGCTTCTCACACCGTGGCGTCCATACAAAGGGCACATCCTTCTTCGTCAATGAAGTGAGTGGAAGGGCGATCCGAGAAAACCCATCCACAAATTTCCGGTAATAACCGGCAAGCCCCAGGAAACTCCGCACGTCCGTGGCCGTCTTCAGTGGTGGCCAATATCTGACTGCCTGTACCTTTGCAGGGTCCACTGCTAACCTAGCTCCGCTGATAACGTGGCCCAGGGAAGCCACCTCCTTCAACCAGAACTAACACTTGCTGAACTTTGCATTGAAGCGATGCTCCCGCAATCTCTCTAAAGTCAGTGTCAGGTGTCGTGCATGATCCTCCTCCGTCCTAGAGTAGATAAGGATGTCGTCTATGAATACTATGACAAACACATCCAAATAAGTCTCGGAGACCCGGTTCATGAGGCTCATAAACGCTGATGGAGCGTTCGTGAGCCCGAAAGGCATCACGGTGAACTTGTACAGGCCAAATCTGCTACTGAAGGCCGTCTTCGGAATATCCTCCTCCTGGATCCGCAGCTGGTAGTAGCCTGACCTCAAGTCCAGCTTCGAGAAATAATGGGCTCCCTCCAGCTGATCGAACAACTCGTCTATCCTTGGGAGCGGATTGGTATTTCGGACGGTCAGCCTGTTTAGTGCTCGATAGTCAATGCATAGGCGAAGAGTGACATCCTTCTTCTTCACAAATAGGACCAGAGCACCCCATGGTGAGGAACTCGGTCTGACGAATCCTTCTTCCACCAACTCCTGCAACTGTGTCCGAAATTCTGCCAGCTCCCTTGGGGCCATCCGATAAGGGGCCTTGGATACCGTCTTAGCCCCTGGAACCAACTGAATCTGAAATTCCTTCTCCCTCTGCGGAGGCAGTCCTGGCAGCTTCTCCGGAAATACATCGGTGTAGTCACAGACCATCGAAATGCTAACAATCGGGTCCTTCTCCTCAGTCATCTCGAACAGCACCTGATATACCTCGTCTCCCTGCATGTGGGCCTTGACGGCCTGAATAGATGAAAGGAGACGGCGGGAAACCAGAGTAGTACCTTCGAATGTCACATAAGTGTCGTCGTGTCTCAGCATGACCCTCCTCGCCGGGCAGTCAATATGGGCATGGTTCCAGATAAGCCATGTCATGCCCAAGACATGGTCGAAGTCCGGCATTCTCAGGATCGTCGTCGGGGCCTCAAGTGTTAACCCGTCTATGGTAACCGTCATGAGGCACTTCTCTGTGGACTGGATCTCCATCCCATTGGGGAGACGCACCCTCCTGGCATCTCCCGTATAATATCGAATCTGGCCCAGATCCTTGATAAAATCCTCCGACACAAAGTTGTGTGATGCCTCCGTGTCGAACAAGGTACGGGCAGGTTTGCCGCACGCCATAACTATTCCTAAATTAGTTAAAGGAAAAACAGCTTAGGTCTAAAGTTTTCTAACCTAGGTTGTGTAATTATTCTACATGAATACTATAAATTACTCTCATACCTGCAATAACCCTGTTCGGGTTCTGGGGCTGCGCTAAGTCCAGAGCGTAGACCTGCTCCCCATCCTGCCTGTGTTCACCGCCCTGAAATCTGCGTTCGCGACCCCGTCCACGACCTCCCATCTGGTGAGCTGGTGGGCCACCCTGTGCAGTAGGTGTGGCCCCATTCCTCATAGGGCAATTACTCCGAATGTGCCTTGGTTGATGGCAGTGATAGTACAGCTGTGGTGGGGGTGGTCCCTGCCCTATCCTGGGCACCTCCCTCATCTGTAGTGGCTGAGGGGCCAGCACTGCCTTCTCCCTTGGTTCCTGCCTTTCCTCCTGGCGGGGTTGATCCCCGTTCCTTCACTCTCCCATGACCCGGCCCCTCTGCGGGTCCCTTCTCCCTCCTAACACTGCATCATCCCCATGTCTCTTCCTGCCCCGGACTGCAAGCTGGTACGCCTCCAGCTTCTTGGACATCTCCAAGATCCTGGCCATGGTACCATCAGACACGAACAAGAGGGCCTGCCTCAGGTCATCATGGAGGCCCTTGTAGAACCTCTTGGCGTAACCCACGTCATCCAGCTTGTAAGAATCTGCAAACCGGGCCAAATAAGTAAACTCCCTGTGATATTACAGAACTGTCCTGTTCCCTTGCTTCAACTACAAGAATCTATCCTCCAATTCATCCCTTGCAGACTGCGGCACAAAATGCTCCAGTAGTGCCGCCCTAAAATCCTCCCACGTAATGTTCGCGATCTCCACTCCCACATAAGTGGTGTCCATCACAGACTTCCACCACTGTTGGGTATATTGGTCAAATGTACCTGATTTGAAGAAGCCTCACCTAACTCAATGATATGCATCATAATGTATTTGATGTTTGTTTGAGTTACTTGTGCAGGTTAGGTATTCACTAGACTGAAGCTAAAAGTTTCTAAGTCCATGTGTCGACACCCAGAGGGAAAGTGTCGACACTTGAGAAAGCTTGTGTCGACACCCAGACAAGCAGTGTCGACACTTGGAGTCATTGTGTCGACACCTGGGATGAAGAGTCGACACCAGACAGAAAGTGTCGACACTTGGAGCTGTGTCGACACTCAGTGAAGAAGTATGCAGAAAAGCAGTGTCGACACTTAGCAGAAGTGTCGACACCTAGAAGAGCTGTGTCTACACCAGAAAGTGTCGACACTTGGAGCTGTGTCGACACTCAGCAAAAGTCTGCAGAGTCTAAGTAAAAGTGTCGACACTCAACACAATGTGTCGACACTATGCTGAAGAGTCAATATTTGAAGTAAGTGTCGACACTCAACACAATGTGTCGACACTATGCTGAAGAGTCAGTATTTGAAGTAAGTGTCGACACTCAACACAATGTGTCGACACTATGCTGAAGAGTCAGTATTTGAAGTAAGTGTCGACACTCAACACAATGTGTCGACACTATGCTGAAGAGTCAGTATTTGAAGAAAGTGTCGACACAAGGAGCTGTGTCGACACTTAGCAAAGAACAGAAAAGTTACAAAATATTCTAAGTACAAGTGTCGACACTAAAAGAATGTGTCGACACTCAGCTGAAGAAACAAAAGTGAAGACTTGTGTCGACACCAAGAAGCAGTGTCGACACTTGACAGTTTCAACACATGAAGATGTGTCGACACAAAGAACATGTGTCGACACTTAGAAGAATACAGTTAAAGAATGAAGTACAAGTATTTGTGTCGACACTCAATTTCAGTGTCGACACATGCAGAAGAATCTGTGTCGAGACATATAAGGAATTGTGTCGACACCTTGTAGACTTGTGTCGACACTTACACAACATGTGTCGACACTTGGCCTATAAGTGTCGACACTTAAGAACAGAAAGTCTCGACACTATCTGACAGTTAGAGAATTTCAAGAAGTGACTGGTTGACATGACAGCTGCCGATCCAGCCGGTCTACAGCAACTGTCAGAGAAATCAGAAGTTTGTTATGAACCGGACCAGCCGGTTACCATGAAGGAAGCCTATAAATAGGCATCCATAGTTTACAGAAACAGTAATGGTGTGATTGAGAAACAAGAGTTACAGCTTGAGAGAATACTTAAAGTAGTTGATCAGATTAAATCAAGAAGTGATATACAGAGGATCAACACAAGAAGATCTGTCAGTCCAACTGAAGATCTAAGAAGTTGGAGAGAGAGAGCTCCAATCAAGAATTCAGTCTTTGGAACTAAGGCTGAGAAGAAGGATTCAGAAACATCTGGATCTCAAGAAGTAGAGGTCAAGGAACAACTGCAGTAGATTCAGACTAATTCAGTTCTAACTCAAGAAGCTTTGAAGGAAGCTAAGTCAGTTTGGATCTAACTGAGTTCTTCCAAGAACTCTTCAAGAAACTCTCAACTCCTCTCTTATTTTCTGAGTTGTAGAGTTAGCAATTGTATTTCTACTTTAACTTGTAGGATCCATTGGATCTGAGAGAATTGTAAGCCTATATTATAAAGGCTGAGGGTAGGGCTTGATTGCCTGAGTGTAGGAGTTGAAGAACTCTGAGTGTAGGCCTTAATTGGCTGAGTGTAGGCCTGGGTGGCTGAGTGTAGGCCTTGGTGGCTGAGTGTAAGGCTTTGGGCCTGAGGTGTAGGAACCTAGTTGGGTTCTGAGCTAGTGGAGAAGTTTGGCCGAATCTAGTACACTGCTAGATAGGCGAAGGGGGAAAGTGGATGTACCCAAAGATTGGGGAACCACTATAAAATCTTGTGTATTCTGTGCTGTGATTGTGCTGTGTTGTGAATTGCTGTGTTTGCTGTGAGAACTTATTCAGAAATCTGTGTTATAAACTGTTGTGCTGCCAACAAAGTTTTAAAAAGGTTTTGGTCACCTATTCACCCCCCCCCCCCTCTAGGTGTTTAGGTACCATATCTTTCAAGTGGTATCAAAGCGAGGTTCCTCAAAACAAGGACTAACAGTCTAAGGAGATCCTGTTTGGCAGAAACAGTCTAAGTCAGAAAACAGATTCAAGAAATTCAAGAACTTCAAGAAACATGGGTTCTTATGAGAATCACAAAGAGTTGGGTTCCATGAAGTTACCCATATGCAGGAAGGAGATTTTTGGAATCTGGAAAGAAAGGGTTAGGCTATTTATGGAGGCCTCAGACCCTAGAATCTACATCACAGTCAAAGAGGGGCCCTATGTGCCCATGAAGATCTCAGTATTGGATGCAAATCAGAGGACTCCAAAGGATTTCTCTGAGATGACCAAGGATGAAATTGTCCTAGCCACTATGGACAAAAGGGCACAAAACATAATAGTAAGTGTCATTGATGATGCCACCTTCCAGAACTTAATTCACTGTAAGACAGCAAAAGAGATGTGGGACACTCTTATAGTCTATATGGAAGGTTCTGAAGAAGTAAGGCAAGATAGAAAGTCCTTGCTTAATCAAGAGTATGAGAGCTTTAGGCAAGGAAGAGGAGATAGCATCACTGAATGCTACAAAAAGTTCTATAGAATTGTTAATGAACTCATGTCCTATGGAAGAGAGTTCACTAACTATGAATTGAATGATAAGTTCTTAAGGTCCCTAACCAAAGATTGGGACACCAAGATCTGTGCCATCAGAGAAATGGCAAAGTTGGGAGAAATTCCTCCTCCCACACTGTTTGGGAAGTTGTTGTCTTATGAGATGCAGCTGTCAGTAAGAAAAGAGGAGGAAAAATCAACAAGGACTGAGCACAGGGAAAGGACTGTTGCCTTCAAGTCAGAAGTACCTAGAAAGGGCAGGACTAAGTCATCAAATCCTCCTCCAGAGGTAGTTGAATCAGAATCTGATGAGACTGTTAGCACAAAGTCTACAAGCAGTGAAAGTGATGAAGACTTTGCTGCATTCACCAGACATTTTCAGAAATTCCTGAAGAAGAAACAGTGGAGGTCCAGACCTTCATTTTCCAAAGGGAAAGAAGTCCAGTATCAGGAGAAGAAGCCTTCAAAGAAGGACAAGAAAAAGACAAAGACTAGCAAGGCAACTGGGTCTAAGATAGTGTGTTACTGCTGCAATAGACAGGGTCATGTTATTGCAGATTGTCCTGAGAGAAGAAAAGAATCCAGTGACAAAAAGAAGACTCACTTCAAAGGAAAGAAGGAGAAGTCCTTTGTTGCAAAGAATGAGAAGACTCTTTCAGACATTTCTTCTTCAGACACTGAGACAGATGCTGAAGCCTACATAGGGCTATTTGCTGAAGAAGAAGAAGAGTTTATGCAGATCATGGAATCAATCTATGAACAAGAAGAGTGTCAGTGCCAAGGACTGATGGCATTGACTGAAAGTACCAAAATCCTGGAGCAGCCAGGACCTAGTCAGGTACAAAGTCCAACTCAAAGTTCAGATTTCAGTTCTAGTTCAGAGTCAGATTCATCTTCATCAAGTGATGGAAGTGTTTCTGAATCTGAGGAAGATATTCATCAGCTCTTAGATGAATATAAAGTACTGTTGCAAGCCTATAAGAAAAGCAAGTCCCTTGCCAAAAGTCAGGCAAAGGAGATTGCTGATCTCAAGGCAGCTGCAATAGATTTTGAAAAACAGTATGATCAAAAACTGAATGAAGTAGCCAGGCTGAAACACATTACAGTGATTCAGATGGGTACTATTACATTTAAGAATGATCAAATTAAGAGACTGGAGATCAATCTCCAGAAGGAAAAAGAACTTGCTGCCAGGTTTTCAAAACCTAAATCAGTATTACCATTAATTGATGAATTTGTTCATCAAAAAGGCAAAGCTGGACTAGGTTTTGTTAGACCTGCAGGGACTGTACAGTCCAAGTTCAAGTCCAAGGGTAAAGCCCCAACATTCAACAAGCCTGCTGTAGTCAAGACAGCAAAGGTTGTATCTAAGCAAAGGTACAACAAGTTTGAATGCTGGTGTTGTGGCAAGGTTGGCCACTTTGCCTTGGATTGTTGGCACAATGCCAGTGCCAAGTTGAGTAGCAAGTTACCTGATGGAAAGCCAGTAGGTAGCTATGTCAAGTTGCAAACTAACAATCACCAAGGACCCAAGTTTACTTTGGGTTCTAAGGTTCATTAATTTGTTTTGCAGGTGAATCCAAGTGGCCATACCCCAACATGGTACTTGGATAGTGGATGTTCCAGACATATGACTGGAACAAGGGGACTACTGAAGGACTACATTCCAATCAAAAATGGTCCTAAAGTGACCTTTGGTGGTTCTGAAAAAGGAATCATCAAAGGGTTTGGTAACATCTCTTCAAACCTTGTTACCATTACTCAAGTGGCTTATGTTAAAGGGTTGAAACACAACCTCATTAGTATAAGTCAGTTAAGTGATGTAGGGTATGACATCTCATTTGTTAAAAATGGTTGTCATATCAAGAGGTCAAGTGATCAAGAGATCATTTTGACAGGATATAGAAAGAGGAATGTCTACTGTCTAGACATCATGATTGAGAACAATGGTTCTCCTGTTTGTCTTGTAGCTGATGAGACAGTCTCTCATTGTGTCAAGTGGCACAAGAGGCTAGCTCATCTTAACTATAAGACTATTTGCAAACTCCTTAGCAAAGAGTTAGTGAGGAATGGTCCTCAAGTTAAGTGTGTTAAAGAGGGCATTTGCTCAGCTTGTCAAAAGGGCAAGCAGACCAAATCCACCTTTAAAAGCATTGAGAACAAAGATGCGGTGAGGTGCTTATACCTCTTGCATATGGATCTCTTTGGTCCAATGCCAGTTCACAGCTTAGGTAGGAAGGTCTACACCTTTGTAGTTGTTGATGACTACTCAAGGTTTTCCTGGGTGTTCTTCTTAAAGCAGAAATCTGAAACACCTAGTGTCTTCTATAGTTTTGTTAAGCAAATTCAGAATGAATTGAACTGTACAGTGGTCAAAATTAGAAGTGACCATGGTACTGAGTTTCAGTCTGAAAGCATGACAAAGCTGTGTGAAGACTATGGGATATTTCAAGAATTCTCTTCACCTAGAACACCTCAGCAAAATGGCATTGCTGAAAGGAAAAATAGGACCTTGATAGAGGCTGGTAGAACCCTATTAAGTGATTCATCACTGCCAGAGTATTTCTGGGCTGAAGCAGTTAACACTGCATGCCATGTGATAAATAGGGCTACCATCACTAAAAGGTTAAATAAGACCCCCTATGAAGTTGTGAAAGACAGGAAACCAAATTTATCCTACTTTAGGATATTTGGTTGTTAATGCTACATACTTAACAATGGAAAGTCTTACCTAACTAAGTTTGCTGTCAAGTCCCAAGAGGGAGTGTTTGTTGGGTACAGCAATAATAGTAAGGCTTATAGAGTCTACAACTTGACTACTCAAGTTGTAGAGGAGTCTGTGCATGTAGTTTTTGATGAGACACAACTAATTAACAATGAGTTGTCTAGCAATGTATGCAGCCCCACAGGTCTTACTAAGAAGATGGACAAGCTAACCATAGAAGATGTACCTGCTGCAAGACAGCAAGTAGAAGAAGATGGCTTATGTCCAGGGGGAGAACTACATGTACCAGGAGCTGAAGAAGTACAAGGAACTCAGCATGATGAAGATGCTGAAGAAGTACAACCAGAAGTAAGGATGCCTCCAGCCAACAGGCATCTAAGAGATCATCCAGTAGAGTTGATTATTGGAGATCCAAGACAAGGTGTTCAGACAAGGAGCAGAAATCAGAATGCTGTAGTATATTCAAGTTTTCTGTCTCAAATAGAACCAAAGAAATTTGAAGAAGCTATACAAGATCCACAGTGGACTGAAGCTATACAAGAAGAACTTAATCAGTTCAAAAGGTGCAAGGTTTGGGAGCTGGTTCCAAAGCCTAAAGATCACAATGTTATAGGAACTAAGTGGATCTACAGAAATAAGTTAGATGAACAAGGGGTCATCATAAAGAATAAAGCAAGACTGGTTGCAAAAGGATATAGGCAAGAAGAAGGTATTGATTTTGATCAAACCTTTGCCCCGGTAGCCAGACTGGAGGCCATAAGGATGTTCTTGGCCTATGCAACTTATCAAGGATTCAAGGTATACCAAATGGATGTGAAGTCAGCATTCCTAAATGGTAATTTGAAAGAAGAAGTATATGTGGAGCAGCCTTCAGGTTTTGTTGATCCTACTCTTCCACATTATGTCTATAGACTTAGGAAAGCATTATATGGGTTAAAACAAGCACCTAGTGCTTGGTATGAAACCCTATCTAGTTTCCTCATTGAGAACAAGTTCTCAAGGGGGAAAATAGATAAGACTCTATTCCTTAGGGAATCTAGAGGCAAAGTCATACTTGTCCAAATATATGTAGATGACATTATATTTGGGTCTACTGAAAGTAGCCTTTGCAAAAAGTTTGCAAAGCTTATGCAAAGTCAATTTGAGATGAGTAGTATGGGAGAACTGAAGTTTTTCTTGGGTCTCCAAGTTAAACAGACTGGAAGTGGTCTATCCATATGTCAGTCCAAGTTCACCCTAGAACTCATAAGGAAGTATGGTATGGATTCATCCAGTACCATGAAGACTCCTATGGGGTCAAGTATGTCTCTGAGCAAGGATGATGCAGGGAAACCTGTAGATGAAACCTTGTATAGAGGGATAGTTGGCTCCCTACTATACTTGACTGCAAGTAGGCCTGACATTATGTATGCTACATGTGTTTGTGCCAGGTATCAAGCCTGCCCCAAAGAATCTCACTTGACTGCAGTCAAGAGAATCTTGAGGTATCTAAAGGGCACTCCCTATCTAGGCCTCTGGTACCCTAGGAATGGAGATTTTGATCTAACAGGCTATTCAGATGCAGACTTTGCAGGATGCAAAGAAGATAGAAAGAGCACTACTGGATCCTGTCAATTCCTAGGTGGAAGAATAATTTCATGGAGCAGCAAAAAGCAGACTAGTGTGGCTATATCCACAGCTGAGTCTGAATATGTAGCTGCAGGAAGTTGATGTGCTCAACTTCTGTGAATTCAACATCAGTTAGAAGACTATGGATTTCAGGTAAGTAGAACTCCACTTTACTGTGATTCTACAAGTGCTATTTCAATAGCTAACAATCATGTATCACATAGTAGAACTAAACATATTGAGATTAAATATCACTTTCTTAGGGAGCATGTAGAAAGAAATGATATTGCACTTGAATATGTTAAAACTGATAATCAGATAGCAGATATGTTTACTAAGCCCTTAGAAGAAGCTAAGTTCAATAGGTTCAAAATTGAACTAGGTATGATAAACTTAGACTAAGTTTACAGAACTAAGATTTGGCTAAGTAAAAAGGTGTCGACACATAGACAAGTCTATGTCGACACAGAATAGTAGGTGTCGACACTTCAGGAAAATAGTGTCGACACATCTAGGAAGCTGGTGTCGACACTTCAGAATGTTAGTGTCGACACATGTCGAGTAGGTGTCGACACATCCAATAAGGTGTCAACACTTAAGTTTTACTCAGAATTTTCTAAGTAAAGTCTCGACTACATGTCGAGTAGTGTGGTGTCGACACTTAACCAAGTGTCGACACATAAAATCTGTTGACTAAACTTGTGTCGACACATGTGTGTCGAGACATTATAAGTCAGTGTCGACACTTATTGACAGTGTCGACACATCTTTCGAAATTCATCCCGCCTGTTCGTCTTCAAACAAGAAAGGTATAAATAGGGTTCTGTCTTTGTTTGTCGACACGCTTTCAAAAGTTTCGAGACCAAAACTCTTGTGTCGACATTTCTCTTCTCTAAAGACTAATTCTCCAAACCCTAATGGCTCCCAAGCTGGAAGAGAACGTTAACGAAGGCTATGAACTGGTGCGTGGCGCATTCGACGACGGTGATCAAGAAATCAAATTGGTGATAACCCTAGTCACCGATTCAGGATTGGAGTTCTTGGTTTCAGAACCAACCAAAATTTGGAAGAAGGAAGTTATTGAATTCCTCACTGGAGCGTCTGTCGATGATTCAGGCTACAGAATCAAATCCAGGGTGCATGGCACCAAGGTCAAGATTTCACCCAAGTCACTGAGAAAGGTACTTCAGCTACCTAAAGTCCAGGAAGAAGAAGAAGTGACAACATCTAAGACCAGGGAAGCACTTACCTGGTGTGGACTAGATCCTAAGCTAAAGATAGGATCAGTATTCAACAGAAGAGGGATGAATACCCAAGGAAAGTTTCTATCAGAAATTGTGGGAAAAGTTATCCTCAGTAAACCTGGAGGGCATGACAGGGTGTCAGCCTCCATGTTCAGTGTTATGACTAGAATCATTTTCAATCTCAAAACAGACTGGTCTATGGTTGTATATGAGAAAGTAAAGGAAAGTCTGAAGAAGCCCAATCTGGGCAGGATACTTAGTCTCTACCTGGCTGGTACAATACCAGAGGTAATGAGCTCTGCTGCAGGTAGCAAAATCAACCATATGAGGAGGATGGATATGAGAATACTTTCAAGATGGGAAAGAGTACTGTCTAAGGAAGTTCCTACTCCAGAGAAGCCAGCTTCTAAGAAGGATTCCCCTCCAAGGAAGAAGAGAAAAACTGCTGTTGTGGCCCAAGTGTCCTCAAGCAGTTCTGGAAGTGAAGAACAGGTGGTGTTCCCACCTGATGATCAAGAGGAGGAGATAGTAGAAAAGACCCCTGCTGCTAAAGATGTGGCTGAGACTCAGGGGGAGCTGCCTCACACTAGTCCCATCCCTAGGGATCTAAGCCAGGGGGAGCTTCCATGTGTAGAAGAACCATCTACACTGGAGAGTGAGCAAGCTACTCTCATTATCCAAGAGGTACTTTCTGACCTCAATACTTTAGATTTTTCTATAATAGATTCTGATTTGTCTGATATTCATCAGCAAACTCAGCAAGCAAACCAAGTACCAGATGTTGTTCTCCAAGACACATCTGCTGTAGTTAATGTACCCAGTACATCTCCTGCTCAGTCACCCCCAGAATATACAATGGAAGATCTATTTCTGAATCTAGATCAAGAGGATTATGATATGGACAAGAATGCTGCTGATGAAGAGAAGGGTGCTGCTGCTGAGGGGGAGAACTTGGAAGTTCAGGATGAGCCTATAGGGCTAGACACTGAGAAGGCACTAGATGTGCAAGCTGAAAACCCATCAAGCCATAAGGACAGGGTTGATATAGCAAGTACTTCAGAGTCTGAGGATGATGAAGCTGAGCAAGCTACGAAGAAGTAGTTCTTTGTATTCAAAAGAAGGAGTCAGAGCTATAAGAAGGCTCTACAAACTGTTGCTCAACACTCTCTAGTCCAACAAGCTCCATCCACTGATTACAGTGGATTAATGGTAGCAATGCAAGTTAAGCTGGATGAGCAAAGGAGGGCTATAGAGACATATATTGATGAAGGCCACAAGTCTTTACAGTTTGATTTAGCTCAACATATCAAGTCAATCAGGTTTGAGATGAACCTGAATAAGAAGGAAATGAATGATTGCTTCCACAAGGGTGGAAATGCAGTGGTATTCCTGGCTAAACATCAAGAACAGATCAAAGACAAAGTAGATGATATAGCATTGAAGCAAGGCTATGTGCTGGAAAATCAATTGAGAATGAATGATAATCTGACAGCTTCTCACAATGCAATAGTCACTGAACTGAAGAGTAAGTCTGCTGAACCTTCAACATCATCTGCTGCTGCCAAAGCTGAATTTGATAAAGTATTTCAGGAAGAAATTGCTGCTGTCAAGACTGCCATTAAGGATTCACAGAAGGTCATTTCAGAACAACTTACCAAGCTTAGACCTTTCTTTAAAGAGGGAATCAGGTACTTGGACAGCCAAATCAGATTCCAAAAGGATGATGTGAGAGATCATGTAGAACAAGAAGTCATAAAGGGGGAGAGGGTGTTAGTCAAAGCTAGCTCTGACCATGCCAAATGGATTTCTAATTCCATCAGAGCTACACTGGGCTATCCTCCCCTGTGTGATGATGACAATGTAGCTGAATCTGGTATTCAAAGTGTATATCTTGGAGGAGAGCAACAGGAAGTAGCTCAGGTGATCTATCCACCTCCAGATTTTGACATGGTTCATGCTGAGATAAGCACAATGTATAGCCCAACTGCTGGCAAGCCAAATGTTATTCTGGAAAAGGTTGTTCAACCTATTACAGCAGCCATGCAAGAGGCTATGGACAAAGAAGAAGAGACAAGGCTGTCAAAGAAGAAGTTCAGGGAACTTGCTGAGCAAAAACCAGATTTTGAACAGTGGAGCCCTACTTCTAGGAATATCATTCTCACAGCCTGGAAAGCAGCCAAGGACAATGCACATGAGAGGAATAAATGGTTCTCAGAAGCAGAATGGAGGAAGCATGAAATCAGGCAGGAAGCCATTGTCCAATATAGAAGGAAGGCTAAGTTAGGAAAGCTACCTCCTACAGCTGTGGAGCCTAGCAAGTACTTTCCTAAGCCCTATCATTATTTTGAAAGGCAGAAAATCAAGGCTGAAGAACTTAAGAAGAAGGACTCCAAAGGGAAGAAGGTTGCTGATACTGAGCCTGCTGCTGCTGCTGCTGTAAAAGCCAAAATACAAGCTGGGAAAGGCATAGTTATAAAAGAACCAGAGCAGAATTAGATTAAGATTAGACTGAAGAATGTTGTAATTTGTTACATCTAAATATCTTTGTAAATCATTGACAATGTATTGAACACAATGTTTGGACAGTTTTTGATACATATATTTCATGATTGATTCAGTAGAATGTGTCTAATTCTTGGTTGTTCTGTAATGCTGAATGAGTATACATGTGTGCTTTATTACATGTTTAAGTATACCCTGTTGATATATATCTGCTTTACATCATTCTCTAATTTTTAATTATGAGTGATGTATATCATTGACTAAGGGTTATGACTTCTCCAAATAGGGAGAGATAGATCAGATTGTAGGGTCTTCAGACAAGAAACCACTCCTCCGTGCTTTACATCATTCTCTTCGCATGTGACTCCAGACAAGAAACCACCAACGATACTGCCAGGTCCACCGGGCATTGTTTTCCCACCAACATATCGTACATAATGTCTAACCACTCCTCCGTGCGCACTGTCGTCTCTGTCCCCAAGTAGGATTGTGGGGCAAGGCCCCGGAATGCACTCAACCAGTTCGCTCTGGGGTTCGGCTGAGGAGCCGGAGCCTGCTGTGCCCTAAAGGCCTCCAAGATGGCCATCAAAGTTTGTCCCAGCTCCGTTTGCTGCAACGGGGTCGGAGCCGGCGGGGGTGGAATCACATTCGGGGCTGGAGGTGTCCCCTGCGGTAGGGGAGGATTCGTCGCACCTACAAAAGATGGTCTTAAGTTTAGTAAATTGACCTAAAACTCTTTGTTACTGGTGAGCATTGCACGTGATTCCTCCCACGAGCACAACATTGCTTCCGCTGCTAGTTTGTCCTCAAACTAAGCCCGTGCGGGGTGTCCCATGTTTTGTGGACTACATTCTGTCGGATCGAAGTTTCGCTTTGATACCACTTGTAAGACCCCTTTTTTTGCAACAACCACCGGGGTCTTAGGGCCAGAACCGCCACTTTGCGGTGACACCTTCGCACCCGGGAATGTCATCACTACAAAATGCCGATCCTGCCGGCCAAATCGATCACCATCGACAGAATGTATAATGAATGAAAATGTAAGCATCCAAGTCCACAATAGTGTAGAGGAGGAAATCACATGACAAATAAATAGTCCACACCATAAAGTGAATACGGGCTTAAGCCCGGTACATGATAACCTCACTACAATCCACTCATAAAAGTAAAACTACTAATACTCGGCTCCACTCACGGATCCGGATGCATGTCCACCTGAGCTACACTGGTCCATCTTCATCTGCATTGTACCCTGCTGGTGTTGCGTCTCCTGCGGCTGTTCCCTGTTTCCCATCCGGAGCACCTAAAATATGGTGGTCAAATGACCGTTAGTCAAACTAGACTCAGTCAACAATACCCCACCCCTCTACCTGTGGCTCCTAGGCACCGAGCGGAAAGGAGTGAAAAGGAGGACCAAAAGTAGGGCGTAATCAAGCAGGTGGCATCTACCCTAAAGAATAAAATAATAGGGTGTGGCAGGGGTATCACAATAATTAAACATGAGTAAACAAGTGTGTAACAAAAGTAAACAGTAAGGAGTAGCAAGTAAGTAAAGGCAGTAAGAATAGTAAGTAAGAGCAGCGAGAAATATAACCGTTGATTTATAGGGATTACCCCTATAGACCAAGGGGTCGTTTTGCAGGGCCTATCGTATAAAACGTCCCATACCATTTTATACGATAGGTGTCAGGGGTTAAATGCAATGATTATGCTATGACATACATGTATGCTATGGTATGCACATGCAAGTGCAACTCACACACACGACTCTATGCGTACAGACCTTTAGTTCCCCTTTTTGGAGTTAGCTAAACTCTCAGGAGCCTCCACCATGGCAAAACGGAGACAGTGGGTTGGGCCTCTCCACTCCTACACTGGTAATCACACTACCCCGTCTAGCCCCTCACGTACGTTCCCATATTATTCCTAGCAAACCAGCTAGTCTCCCGAGTCAACGTACCGATGACGGTGTGATCGATCGTCCAATACTGAGGACCCACCACTATTATGCACATGCAACCATGATAGTTTGTATCTAATTGTAGTACCGAGCCTCCAGCTCTTTAGACTATCGAGCCTACTAGTTCACCATGTTCCCGAGCCCACGGCTCCCTGGACTAATCAAGACTCCTTTTTTCCAAGTCCCCGAGCATCCAGCTCCCCAGACTTACAAATCAATACCGAGTCCATTTAACTCTACCAGTAAGCCCTTAGGCCACGGGTCTACGCTATCCTATCTCTACCAATTCATCTCCCTACGTGTACATGTGTGAGTGTAAGGTGAAACTATTATTAGGGGTACTCTTTCCAAAATTATTCCTAAGGTTTACGTTAGCCCAGGACTGCTCAAGGTATTTCCCGTGAAGGGTTCTCAAAGGCACTAGGATCTATGATGGGATTACGCCCAAAGCACCCTTTCGCAAGACACTTAATATTATTGATTTCTACCCTTGATCAGATCTCTCATTTATTTACCCAAACCAGCAACCTACTAAGGATTCAACTCTTCAAATTCATTACCTACTCTAGTTCAGTTTCCGCAGTTACTATATGCAGACCACCCTATACTATATGAGATGTATAAATGAGGTACTCCGGATTGTCTTCCAAATCTCCTATAAAATTTACCAGAGGTATATTATAACAAGTTAGTTTAAAATCAAAGAATCGTAATTTTTCTAATTAATTTGATATTTATTGAATTTTCCCAAATGTTTTGCCATGGGCAATTTTGAACACGAACTATATGATCTACTCAAATAATGGCCACCCAAAAATTTTGAACAATAAATAACAGAGATATATGACTAGATATTAATTTCCATAATTTTTCAGAGAATATGTGACCTCTAATTAATTTATCCAAAATAATTCTCTTAATCGTATGTAAAGAAGTAAGTACCAAAATTATTCATCAGACAATTATATAAAAATTACAGAATCTTAATATGGTTCAGAAAAGATGATTGTACAAAAATCATAATTTTTGAGGCTTGCTAAACTCCAAAATAAATTATATTAATTTTCATGGGAAACACTACTTAATGAAGCAACCCTTAGAAATAATCTTCCAAAAATCTCATAAGTATTCACAGAGCTTTAAAACATAATGAGTCTTCTGGCTAAAGTTCATCAATTTCTAGCAAGTAGTTCCTTCATAATAAATTTCTAAGCAAATATTACAAGTTACTAACTTGTTAATGAAGTATCCAAAATAATAATCCTAAATTCATAACAAAATCTCCAGAGCTTTTACAAACTTTAAAAACTACTTTACAAAAATTTCAAGTGATTTTAAAGTGATTTGATAGCCTAATACTCCAAATAAGGTTTGGTGCCCTAAGCTAGCGTTGGGGTTTTGAGGGGGTTTAAGACATCCAAATTCCCTAAAATTTTAACCAGAGGACTATACTAACCCTATGGTCCTCTCCACCAAGTTTCAAGCCATTCCAAGGTCATTTGACCCCATGACCTTCAAACCCTAAAAATCCCCATCAAGGGACCTACCCTAGGGCTCTAGGGCTACCCTACTCTTAACCACCCCAAATTCCATTGGAGGGTGTGTCATACCATAGAGAATCAGTGGCCAAAATATCAGCCTCTGTTGAGGTGATTTGACCACTCAAACTCAAAGGGGTTGTTTTGACCTAATTAACCCTATAAGGGTCAACTTAGGGTTGGATAAAACCTATTCAAAACATCTCCAAAGGAGATGAAATTTTTACCAGAGCCCTAACATGCTCTCTAAGATCACCCACCCAAATTTGGGGAGATTTTTATGTGTCTATGACACCTAATTAATTTATAATTGGTTTATTAAATTTTCACAGAAACTATAGAAATTTTTTTCCAAAATTCTAATTTTTGGACAATCTAAGGGGAAGGCTATGAGGAGCCTATGTTCCAAATTTCAAAGCATTTGGATGATTGGTTTGGTGTGGGCACTAATTCTAATGTCTGGTCATGCCTATGTATAGGTTTCACCAAAACGAGCGATGTGGTCACACCAGGACTCCAAATAGAGTGAAATCAATTTTAAATTATACTAAACATCAAGGTCTACATTGTTCATGTTGAATATGTTTGCAGTAGAGGCCTCTAAGTATTTTTAATAATTAAAACCATCTACAATTAATAATTACCAGAAAATCAATTAATATTATTATTTTACTTGATCAAAACGGATGGCATCCGTTCATCCTCAACCTCCAGCCAAGGGCCGAGATTGGCCCGACCAGGAGCCTCTTCCAGCCGACTTTCCGGCCACCCCGACCACCTCCCTGGCAGGCCACCACCACCACCACCTCCGTTGAGGTGGTGGCTAGCGTTTGGCGGAGACCATGCCGCCGGAGGCGGCGGTTTCCGGCGAACTCAACACGACCATTTTCCATGAAAATCTGAAATTGCAAGCTCCCAATCAAGCTCAATTGAGCCTGATTTCTCAACCTAAACAAGTCTAGATCTAGCACGCATAGAGAGGAGAAGGATTGGACCTTGTCGGCGGCCTAAAGTCGGGAAGATCGCCGGGAAGCCATTTCTGAAAGTTGTGTCGCTCGGCTTCTGCAACAGCAAGGTGGGGAGGCTCGGTTTCTTCGGGTAAGGATTGCGAAAGCCTCCTCTCAACTCGCTGGTGTTGTTTAAAGCTTCAGATGGGGAGAGGAGAGGCTGGAGCATTAATGTCCTTCAAAGCCATTAATGGCTAGGCTCGGCCATGGAGGAGGGGGACTGAATCGGGTCTGATGGCCAGGGGAAACGGCTGGAAACTTCTCCCCTTCCCTGGGAAATTGAATTCAGCCATTAAATGTGACTTTTAGCGAACCGTTTCCTTCCCTCTCCTTCCTCATTTCTCTCTCCTCCTCACGGCGATTCTGCCCAGAACCGCCGTGTCACGCCTGGTGACACGGATGTGACACTGGCGTGTATCATCCGACACGGGCCTGTCGGGTGGGCGTGTTCCCTTCTGTTCGATGAAATGAGCTGAGCTCGACGATCGTGGGGCTAACGACACGCCTGGCAACACGGGCGTGTCGGGGGCGTGTTCCCCTATTCTATGAACTGAACTCGACGATCGTCTAGCTAAGCTCGACGACATGAGCTCGACGTTCGTCGGGCTGACGACACGCTTGGCGACACGGGAGTGTCGGGGGCGTGTTCCACCCTGTTCTATGAAGTGAACTCGACGATCGTCGATCTGAGCTCGACGAAATGATCTCAACAATCGTCGGGCTGACGACACGTCTGGAGACACTGGCATGTCGAGGGCGTGTTCCCCCTGTTCTACGAAATGAAATCAATGTGAGCTCGACGATCGTCGGGTTGACGACACACCTGGCGACAAGGGCGTATCAGGGGCATATTCCCTCATGTTCTATGAAATGAACTCGATGATCGTCGAGCTGAGATTGACAAAATGAGCTCGACGATCGTCGGGCTGACGACACGCCTGGCGTCACGGGCGTGTCTGGGCCGACACGGGCGTGTCAGACCCGGAAGAGTTGTTTTGAGGGAATTTATGCGGCTGTTTATTTCCTCCTATGGGATTTGACGGTTCAGATCTCCCATTGCTGGTATAAGGCTGAGCTATAGTCAGACCAAGGTGATTTTCACCTTGGCCTTCTTCACTTGGTCCCTTGCGCTTCCTAGGGTTTTGGCATGACCAAAACCACTCTTGGGGGTCTAGTCGGAAATGAGATGTTACAAATCCCAATATATAACAAAAAATTTCGTCCTCGAAATTCTAGTTAGGCCTACGGGGTTTCAAGTATGCAAGAAAAATTGTAACATCCCGGAAGGCTGAGAGTAATACCTGACTGAAGAGTTCCGGGTACCGCTGCTGCATCAAGTCATGGGGCTCCCAAGTGTGCTCCTCCTGGCCGTGATTTCTCCAAAGAACCTTGACCAGTGAGACCTTCTTGCGGCGTAAGACCTGTATACTTGTGTCATCAATCCAGACCGGCTCCATGTACACTGACTGGTCAGATGCTACTGGCCCATCTGTGGTGTCTATCTGCTTCTCTGGACGTAATAGGGTCCTCCTGAGAGAGGAGACATGGAAAACATCATGAAGGCTTTCCAACTCTGGCGGCAGCTCCAGCATGTATGCTAAGGGGCCGATCTGCTCCAGGATCATGTAGGGCCCCATGTATCTTAGGCTGAGCTTCTTCCTCCGCCCGCGAACTCGAGAGACTCCGTGCATCGGTCGTATCTTCAAAAACACTCTAGCACCTACCTGAAACTCCACCTGTCGATGCCGCGTGTCGTAATATTTGGCATGTCTGCTCTGCGCCTCCAACATCCGGTCCTATATCGGTCTCACTTGGGCCTCGGTGTCCTCCATAAATTCTGAGCCCAGGACCTTTGGGTCCTCATCCTGTATCCATGACAGGGGAGTCCTGCACCTCCATCCATATAGAGCCTCGTAGGGGGCCATACCTATACTGGCCTGATGGTTGTTTTTGTATGAGAACTCTACCAGTGGCAGCATCTTCTCCCATGGCTCTCCTCGATCTAGAATGCACAGATGTAGCAGGTCTTCCAATGTCTGATTTGTGCGCTCTGTCTGCCCGTCCATCTGAGGGTGGAAGGCTGTGCTAAAGGTCAGTCGGGTGCCCAAGTATGCCTGAACTGACTGTCACTCCCTGTATGTAAACCGCCCATCACGATCTGACAATATTGACCTGGGCATTCCAAGGTAGCGAATGAACTGCTCCACAAACTTTCGCACCAGTACTCCCACTGAATCGTCCTTCCTGATCGGTATAAATCGAGCCACCTTCGTCAACCGATCAACGATCACCCAGATTGAGTCATTCCCTGTCCGAGACCGGGGAAGCCCATGTATGAAGTCCATGGCTACGTCATCAAACTTCCACTCCGGCACCGGGAGTGGCTGCAATAATCCTGCGGGGCTCCTGCACAACGCCTTCACAAGTTGACATGTCTCACAATGGGTCATGAAGTAAGTGTCATCCTTCTTCATGCCCGGCCAGAACATAGTCTTCTTCAAATCAGTCGTCATCTTTGTGATCCTCGGGTGCACAGAATACCGACTGCAGTGCGCCTCCGTCATAATGTCCTCCCGGATCTGACCTCCCTCTGGTATATACACCCGTGCTCTAAAGCACACCAGACCATCCCTCAGTGTGTAGTCTCCTGTAGTACCTGCCTCTATAGCCTGGAAGATGGGCTCTAACTTGGCATCCTGCCTCTGTCCTTCTCTAACTCGGTCTCTGATGTCATCGGTGACGCCCATCGCGACCAAGTACTCCTCATAGAGCTCAGGTTCGTCAGACGACACCAGAGTAATGTGCAAGTCCTTTAGTCTCTGCAGCAGCTCCATAGACATCAGCTGAGGCTCTGCTCCCGCTATGGCGGCTCTCCTACTCAGTGCATCTGCTACCACATTCGCCTTCCCCGGGTGGTAGTGCATCTCGTACTGATAGTCAGATAGAAACTCAACCCACCGCCTCTGCCTGATGTTCAGTTCCTTCTGCGTGTCCACGTACTTAAGGTTCTTATGATCTGAGTATATATCACAGTGGACTCCGTAGAGGTAGTGTCGCCATATCTTCAATGCGAATACAACTGCTCCCATATCTAGGTCATGCACTGGATAGTTCTTCTCATGGGTCTTCAGCTGGCGGGAGGCATATGCTATGACGTGTCCGTTCTGCATCAGCACCGCTACCATCCCCTGAGGTGATGCGTCTGTATACACATGGAATCCTTCCTTCCCAGATGGAAGGGCCAGAATAGGGGCTGAGATGAGTCGGTTCTTCAACTCCTGGAAGGCTGCCTCACACTGTGGCGTCCATACAAATGACACGTCCTTCTTCGTCAATGAAGTGAGTGGAAGGGCGATCCGAGAAAACCCCTCCACAAATTTCCGGTAATAACCGGCAAGCCCTAGGAAACTCCGCACGTCCGTGGCCGTCTTCAGTGGTGGCCAATCCCTGACTGTCTGTACCTTTGCAGGGTCCACCGCTAACCCAGCTCTGCTGATAACGTGGCCCAGGAAAGCCACCTCCTTCAAACAGAACTGACACTTACTGAACTTTGCATAGAGGCGATGCTCCCGCAATCTCTCCAAAGTCAGTGTCAGGTGTCGTGCATGATCCTCCTCCGTCCTAGAGTAGATAAGGATGTCGTCTATGAATACTATGACAAACACATCCAAATAAGTCTCGAAGACCCGGTTCATGAGGCTCATAAACGCTGATGGAGCGTCCGTGAGCCCGAAAGTCATCACGGTGAACTCGTACAGGCCATATCTGCTATTGAAGGTCGTCTTCGGAATATCCTCCTCCTAGATCCGCAGATGGTAGTAGCCTGACCTCAAGTCCAGCTTCAAGAAATAATGGGCTCCCTCCAGCTGATCGAACAACTCGTCTATCCTTGGGAGCAGATAGGTATTTCGGACGAGCGGCCTGTTTAGTGCTCGATAGTCAATGCACAGGCGAAGAGTGCCATCCTTCTTATTCACAAATAGGATCGGAGCTCCCCATGGCGAGGAACTCGGTCTGACGAATCCTGCTTCCACCAACTCCTGCAACTGTGTCTGAAATTCTGCCAGCTCCCTTGGGGCCATCCGATAAGGGGCCTTGGATACCGGCTTAGCCCCTGGAACCAACTGAATCTGAAAGTCCTTCTCCCTCTGCGGAGGCAGTCCTGACAGCTTCTCTGGAAATACATCAGCGTAGTCACAGACCACCGGAATGCTAACAATCAGGTCCTTCTCCTCCGTCATCTCGAACAGCACCTGATATACCTCGTCTCCCTTCATGTGGGCCTTGACGGCCTCAAAAGATGAAAGGAGACGGCGGGAAACCGGAGTAGTACCTTAAAATGTCGCATAAGTGTCGCTGTGTCTCAGCACGACCCTCCTCGCCGGGCAGTCAATCTGGGCATGGTTCCAGATAAGCCATTTTGTTGGAACACCCTATTACTAATTTGGGTCAGGATCACTATGTCCCTAGGAATCTGTGTTTTGACCTTCTGTATAGCTTAATAGGTCAATTAGAATTGAGTCTAAGGGTCAGTAGTCTAGGATTGGAAGCTGCTCTGAAGACCCAAGTTTTTCTGGAGACTAAGTCCAAATCGTCGAGCTCAGCACGACGTCTCGTCGAACTCCGGTCGACGATCGTCTAGCTCAACTTTGGCAGATCGTCGAGCTCCATTCGACGATCGCTGAGCTCAGCCTCATAATATCGTCGAGCTCTGGTCGACGATCGCTGAGCTCAACTTCTCAATATCGTCGAACTCCATTCGACGATCGCTGAGCTCAGGTCGACGATTTTGGCTCTGCACTGGATCCTTATCTCTGAGCTCAGTTCGACGATCTTTGAGCTCAGATCGACGATTTCTTTGCTGCTTGCATTTTCCAATTCGCTGAGCTCAGCTCGACGATAGCAGAGCTCAGTTCGACGATTTCAGTTATCTTTCAGAATTCAAATTCAAATCAGATAGAAGTTATTCTGCATTTAATTCAGAAGATCTGCCAGCCGTTTTCATTTACTTCTGGAGCAAGTTTCAAGGGATTTTTCTAGGAACAATTCAGTGGACTTTCCTTTAGAACATATTATGCAATTAAGGCTGTAATCAATTCAGACCAACGGCTATCTTTGACAGAGCAATTTTCTATTCAGACTCAGAGAATAAAAGATAGAATGTTTTTGAATCAGACAGAGCATAGACAAGAAAAAAGAGAATAGAGATTGACAAGAACAGAGGACACCTCTCAATATACAGAGACTCTGAAAAATATTCTGTCAACAAGAATTCAGAAGAACACTCATCAAGAAGAGATCAAGCTTTCAAACATTCTTCAGATCTCTTCAGCTTTCAAAGTGTTCAAGGCCAACATCATCTCAAGACTCCAGACACTCAACATTTCAGCTTGCTGAAATCATCTTTTGCTGGAGATCTATCTTTGAAGGCCTATCACCCTCAGCAAAGCTCATCTTCCTGAAGATTTCAAGGACTCAGGGGGAGCTTTGACAACATCACTGAATCCACATAGTCTTCTCAGTTGCTTGAGAAAGAGAAGACTGCCATCACTCTCTCACCCCCATTCTGTAAAGGGTTTTTCAAACTCCCTTCAAAAGTTTGAATCTGGTTTTTGAGCACCTTGTCAAAAGCTCATTGGTGGCAAGACACCTGATCAAAAAATCTGACTTGGTTTTTGAGCACCTTATCAAAAGCTCATTGGTGCCCAGGACACCTGATCAACTCATCCTGCAGTGGATTCCTACCTAGGGTGGTAGAAGAGTGGATGTACCCAAGTTGGGGAACCACTATATTTCCTTGTGTCATCTGGTTCTGCATGTTTTCTTTTTGTTTCTGGCCTAGATTTTCTTGTGCTTAATTTCTGCATAGCTTAGTTTTGTGATTAGTTTTATTTCTGCTTCCCTGCTTACACTCATTACAACAATTGTTGTAAAGCTTTGCAAAAGTTTTTCTTTGTGTTTTAAAAAGCACCATATACTCTATTCACCCCCCCTTTAGAGTATATCTGATCTAGTTTCCCCTTTCAATTGGTATCAGAGCGAGGTTGGTTAAACATACCATATCTGTTTGGTTGTACAGGCTAACACCTGAACCCCAAAGATCCCAAACTAGATCCTTCTTTTGTTTTCTAGTATTAGATTTAGCTTGCACAAATCATGGCCCAGAACAAAGATTATGCTAGCACCAGACCTCCAGTGTGCAATCTGTCAAAGTTTGCACTTTGGAAAGCAAGGATTAGACTATACATGAACTCTATTGACGAAGATATTTTTAATTCTGTTTTGACAGTGTGTCCAAGACCTCCAGAGAGCACAAGCACAAATGCTGTTCCACCTCCATCAGGAACAGATGCTGACATTAAAAAGTGGAAAGTAGCTGATGCCAAGGCAATGAACATTCTAGCTCAAACAATGTCAGATGACATTTTTCAGAAGGTAGCTGAATGTAATTCAGCCAAGGAGATCTGGGACAAGCTCTCAGAAATAGTTTCAGGATCAGCTGATGAGAGAAAAGACAGAAGATCCCATCTCATCTCCCAATATGAGAACTTCAAGAAGGGAGAAACTGAATCAATGGGAGACATGTACAACAGACTGAGTCTAATTGTCAGTGAACTGAGGACATTAGACAAAGAGATCTCACTAACAGAACTTAATGACAAGATCCTAATGTGCTTCCCCAGCACTTGGGATTCAAGAATCTGGCCAATTAAAGATGCCAGAAGCCTGAATGAGATCACCACTGAAGCCTTGTTGGGTAAGCTCAAATCTTATGAGCTACTCATCAAGAACAGAGAAGAAGAACAGAAGGCTGTTTCTCCAGCCACAAAAAGGGAGAAGACTATAGAATTCAAGGCAACTGAGGATTTGCCTGAAGAAAAAGGAACAGCCAATGATGAACTTCTCAGCTTGCTGGCCAAAAGATTCTACAAGATGGCCAGAAAGGACTTCAGAAGAAGATCATACAAGGAGCAGGATAAGCCAAGGTATGACAAGTCCATTGGCAATAGCAAAGACATTATTTGCTTTGGTTGCAGGAAACCAGGGCATATGGTTCCTGACTGTCCAGAAAACAAGAACAAGGACAAAAGGGACAGAAAAGAAAGAAGAAAGGAGAAGGACTCCAAAAGGAATGGAAATAGCAAACCTTCCTCCAGCAAAAATAAGCACACAAGGAAAGGATTTGTTGCTGAATCCTGGAGTGAGACTGAAGAGGAGTCAGAAGCCTCTTCCAGCTCAAGTGATGATGAGGATGATGCAGAGGAAAAAGAATTCTGCATGATGGCAATCAATGCCTCACAACACAACTCAGAGGAAGAGGAGTCAGAGTCAGACTCAGAGACTCAACCTGAAGAAGATCAGGTAATCAGCTCTTTTGATTTCACTTCAGAAGATTTTAAACTTGAATTTAAAGCACTATGTTTAGACCTGCTAAAGTCTGAGAAAGAGATCATCTCTCTCAGAAATCAATTATCTGAACAAAGTGGTTTAAAATCAGAAAACCTCAAACTCTCTCAGGAGTTGGAGAACTATAGGGAACAGATAGCTTCACTGAAGAGTGAGCTCTCTGAGGCCAAGAAGCTTGAAGAATCTCTCAATGGGAGAAGCATCAAGCTGATGGACATCACAAGCACAGTGAACTCAAGATTCAACAGTACACTGGGCTTGGGTGCCTCATCCAGCCAACCTATTGTTCTAACAACCCCTATCAAGTTCATTTCTGACAAGGGAAAGGGAGTTGTAGAGGTTGCCAGGAAAAATTCTGATCTGCCTCAGAAATTCAAGTCCCAGCAGAAATCGTCGAACGAAGCTCGACGATCGCCGAATGAAGATCGACGATCGCCGAACGCAGCTCGACGATCTCAGGACAAATCGTCGAACGCTGATCGACGATCTAAGCCAAGATCGTCGAACGCTGCTCGACGATCTCATATACCTGACCTCAGCCATAGTCGACCGTCGAACGGAGCTCGACGATCTGACCCAAGATCGTCGAACTCAGCTCCACGATCGTCGAACAGAGGTCAGAGCTCTGGAAATGTTTTCAATGGCAAGTCAAAATTGAATCCTAAGGGTTCTTCATCCCAAACCTTTAACCCTTATACTGAATGGATTTTACCTCCAAGGAGATATCATCCTGAAGGATATAAGAGTCAGCCAGGGATGTCTTTCATTTCTGAATTTAAAGGTTATCAACCTAGGCCCAAGGTAAACTGGGTCAAAAACAAGTGAATTGCTTCATGTGCAGGTGAAGACCTATCCAACATCTAACCAGCAATGGTATTTGGATAGTGGGTGCTCTAAGCACATGACAGGGAACAAGGACAACCTCAGTTCCTTTAGAGCCAAGCTTGGACCCAAGGTTATCTTTGGTGACTCCAACTTTGGACAAACTAAAGGTTATGGAGCAGTCCAGATTGGTTCTGTAACCTTCAAGAAGGTAGCATATGTGGAAGGACTGAAGCACAACCTTAATCAGCATCAGTCAGCTATGTGATGAAGGCTACCAGGTGACCTTCAGCAAAACCTTATGCAAAATCAAGTCAGAGGACAACACAACCGTGTTGACAGGTAAAAGGAAAGGTAACATCTACCTAGTAGATTTTTTTTCAACTACTATAGATATCTGTTTATTCAACTCAGTCTGTAGACCAAATGTTTTATGGCATAAGAGACTAGGACACCTAAACCTTAGAACTATTGCTAGGCTATCCAAGGACAACCTTGTTAGAGGACTACCTTCTGGCCCCTACAAGAAGGAAGGACTCTGCAAGGCTTGTCAATTAGGCAAGCAAACTAAAAACAGTTTTAAGTCACTTAATAAGAGTGATTCACCTAGGATACTGTATCTGTTACACATGGATCTATTTGGACCCATCACAGTACAAAGCCTAGGAGGGAAATCCTACACTTTAGTGATTGTAGATGACTTCTCTAGATTCACTTGGGTGTTCTTTCTAAGGAAGAAGTCTGATAACTTTAAGTGTCTGACAGAGTTTCTCAAATGTATAAAGATTGAGTTCAATACTCACATTGCCCTGATCAGAAGTGATCATGGGACAGAGTTTGATTCTCTTCTTATGCAAGAGTTCTGTCAGAGTGAAGGGATCAGACATACTTTCTCAGCTCCTAGAACTCCTCAACAAAATGGGGTAGCTGAAAGGAAAAATAGAACCCTTATTGAATCTGCCACTACATTGTTGTCAGATGCTCATCTACCTCTATCCTTCTGGGCAGAGGCAGTGAACACCTCCAACTATGTGCTGAACAGAAGCCTGATACATAAACTGAAGGGAAAGACTCCCTATGAATTACTCAAAGGGAAGAAACCTAAAGTTGACTATTTCAAAATTTTTGGTTGCATTTGCTATATTCACAATAATGATAAGAAACATCTAGCAAAATTTCAAGCCAAAGCTGATGAAGGAGTGTTTCTGGGATACTCCATGATCAGCAAGGCCTATAGGGTCTATAATAAATCATCATTGAAAATTGAGGAATCTGTTCATGTTTCTTTTGATGAAACTAACATGTCTTTCAAGGAGAAGATTTCTTCTACCATAGAACCTTTGCAGGAACACTCTCTAGTTGAAGATATGAACAAGCTACAGGTTGCTCAAGAAGATGAAAGCAGTGAAGATGAAAGCAATGCTCAACATATTGAAGCACAACCTGAAGAGCCAGTTGTTGTACCACAAGAGGAAACAACAACACAGGTTGGTGAACAATCAACACCCCCTGTTGATTTAGTAACATCAAGAGACCATCCAATTACCCAAATAATTGGAGAAATCTCAGCTGGTGTGCAAACCAGAAATCAGGTCAACCAAAACCTGTTGCACACCTGCTTCCTTTCTCAAATTGAACCTCAGTCCATTCAAGATGCAGAGCAAGATCCACACTGGATCATTGCCATGCAAGAGGAGTTGCATCAATTTGAGAGGAACAAAGTATGGGAACTAGTGCCAAAGCCCAAGGATCATTCCATTGTTGGAACAAAATGGGTATTCAGAAATAAACTGGATGATCAAGGAGTAATAATAAGGAACAAGGCAAGGCTAGTTGCCCAAGGATATTCTCAAGAAGAAGGAATCGACTACGACCAGACCTTTGCACCTGTTGCAAGATTAGAAGCCATCAGGATTTTCTTAGCTTATGCAGCTCACAAAGGCTTCAAGGTTTATCAGATGGATGTCAAGAGTGCCTTCTTAAATGGAGACATCAAAGAGGAAGTCTATGTCAGACAACCTCCAGGTTTTATCTCTCCAACTCATCCTGATTTTGTTTTTAGATTAAATAAAGCATTATATGGTCTCAAGCAAGCTCCTAGAGCATGGTATGAGACCCTAGCATGCTTTCTTTTGGAAAATGGTTTTATAAGGGGTAGAGTAGACCAAACTCTTTTCATTAGAACTCCATAAGTCCCATACCCTACTAGTACAAATCTATGTAGATGATATCATTTTTGGCTCTACTGACTCAAAATTGTGCAGAAGGTTTTCCAACCTAATGCATTCTAAATTTGAGATGAGTAGCATGGGTGAGCTATCCTTCTTCCTAGGATTGCAAGTCAAACAACATGCTGAGGGCATCTTTATTTCTCAAACCAAATATGCTAATGAGCTGGTTAAGAAATTTGGCATGTCTGAGGCATCTTGTATGAAAACACCCATGCCTACCAATGCTGTATTGGATGCTGATGAACATGGGAAACCTGTTGATCAGACAACATATAGAGCAATGATTGGCTCTTTACTGTATCTTACAGCTAGTAGACCAGATATAATGTTTGCTACATGTATATGTGCTAGATTCCAAGTTAGCCCTAGAGAGTCACACCTCACATTAGTAAAGAGGATTCTTAGGTATGTTAAAAGTTGTCCAAATCTAGGTCTCTGGTATCCAAAAGATTCAGCATTTGAGTTAACTGGATTCTCTGATGCTGATTATGCTGGATGCAGAATTGACAGGAAAAGCACCAGTGGAACTTGTCAGTTCCTTGGTGATAGACTTGTCTCTTGGTTTTGCAAGAAACAAACATCTGTGTCAACTTCAACTGCTGAAGCTGAATATATGGCTGCAGGCAGTTGTTGTTCACAAATATTGTGGATTCAAAATCAACTCCTAGACTATGGTTACAACTTAGAAAAGTCAAAAATCTTTTGTGACAATACAAGTGCTATCTCCATAGCTCAAAATCCAGTCCTCCATAGTAGGACAAAACACATAGAGATTAGGCATCACTTCTTAAGGGACAATGTTGAGAAGAATAAAATTGAACTGCAATATATCCCAACTGATTTACAAAGGGGAGATATTTTCACCAAGCCCTTGGATGAAAAGAAACACACCTTCTTCCTAAATCAGTTAGGAATGTTAGATGGAGGAAGTCTCAAATAATACTCAAGATTTTGAAAGCTAAAAATTGACCAAGACTAGGCAAAATTTCTGATTTTCCTTAGTATCTAAAATTTCTCTGATCTCTGAACTGCGCTCGACGATTTTCCCAAAGATCGTCGAACGGAGGTCGACGATTTCCAGGATCGTCGAACTGAGTTCAGCGCTCCTCAGATAGTATGAACTATCTCTTCTGGTCAACGATCGTCGAACGGCGCTCGACGATTCTGTTCACTGAACGATCGGCGAACGGAGCTCGACGCCTTTCCAGATCGTCGAACGGAGATCGACGATTTTGGAGTCTCTTCAGATTCCTTTAGAAGCCTCGATCGTCGAACTGAGTTCAACGATCTTTCCTTTTCTGCGTCGAACCCTAATATAAAACTCATTTTTCGCCGTCGTTCTCTTTTGCGCTTTCAATTTCTCTGCAAACTTTTTCTTCCCTCCAAACAGTTCTACCTTGGTCGTTTTGTTTGTTAAGTTTTTTGCAGGTACCATGGTCGTTTCAGTTGCTGTACTCGCTGCAATGAAATTTGATGCCGGCTTTGACATCGATCTCGACTCCTTCAACACAACATATCAAGTCTTCCAGGACATTCTCAATTTATTCAAAGATCAGCAACTATCTGCCCTCATGACAACCAGAATCAAACTTGCATCTGATGAAATCAAAGAATGGGTATACACTGCCCACAACCTTGACAACAATACCATAGTTGGTTCTATTGGTGGCACCCAGGTACCTCTGACCCCAACAGTATTGACAGAGGTTTTTGGTTTAAGGAATGGTGAAGACTCTGCTGACCTTTCTGGAGAAGAATTCTCAGATGTACTTGCCAGGATGGGTCATCCTGAGGGGAACCCTAGCAAGTTGTTTAAGAGGAACCTGTCAGTGGAATACAGGTTTCTGGCTGATGTAGTAGGCAAGGTTCTCTTGGCCAAACATTCTGCTCATGACACCATCTCCAGATATCAGCTCTGCCTTATGGGAGCTCTGGTGGACAGAAAAAGCTTGAACTGGGGAGAAGTATTTTTTGATCTGCTGAAGAAAAAGATAAACAAAACATTTGTGAACTTTGGAAGAATACTGGGAGTCTTCCTCCAGGCCAAGTGCCCTTCTCTGCTAGTCTCCTCTGGAGTGCACATCAATGCCTCCAAGAGACTCACATGTGCCCTTTTTGGGAAATGGGACAGGCAAATCATCAACCCCAGCAGGCCCTCTCCATCTGCCCCTTCAGGCACCAGGACTCTAAGAGTCACTCCCCCCCAGGTCTCTGCCCCTGCAGACGACCTGCCTGCTGCTAGTGCTGCTGCTTCTCCTCCTCCAAGCCCAACCCTACCAATTCCATCCACCACTCCAGCTACCTCCACCATTACAATCTCAAGCCCATCTCCAACCTCTATTCCATCTCCAACAATTTCCTCTCCACCAGCAGACCACTTCCACCCCTTTTCTCCTATCCCCCACCAGATGTCACCTCATCCCCATCCCTTCCATCCTTCACTCTCCTGGATGAATCCTACATGGATGATTCCCCCTCCTCTCCTCCAGAATTGCCATCCTCCTCCACAACTTTCCAAGACCTTCTCAACCAAATTATTGATCAACCCACCTTCACTCCCTCCATATCCATCCCTCTATCCTCCATCTCTACCATCCCCTCTCCTGAACCATTCATTCCACCCTTCAGCCCTCCTCCTCCAGCTCCATCAGCCATCCCTGTACCCTCTACCTCTGCTCCTCTCATTGAGCATGTAGATCTCCCAGCCCTTGCTGATCAGTTGTATGAGCTCCTTGCACCTAGGCTCTCTCTTCTCATGGAGGCCTCTTTAGCTCCTCTACAACAATCAGTGGCAGCTCTCTCTGCCAGGCTTTCCTCCTTCCTTACTCCTGTAGCAGCCCCACCAGCAGTGTGCCTTGATGCAGAGGTATCTGCATCCAGGCAGGGGGAGATGCCTTATGAAGCCAGCCTTCATGCTGCTGCTGCTGCTGCTTCTGCCCCTGCTGTTGTTTCTGCTGCTACTGTTGCTGTTTTTGTCTCTGCTTCTGCTACTGCTGCTGCTCCTGCATCTGTTGCCTCTGCTACTCCAGTCCTATCAATAGACCTAAGGTCTTTGCTGTCTGCTTTTGATCCTGCATTCTACAGCTGCCTCCCAGAGCCATATGCTGTCCAGCCCCCAGAGGTTCTTGCTGCCCAGCCCTCAGAAGATCTGTCGAAGGCTCTAGTGCCCTTCTCTTGCTGTGACCCCAGAATCATTTCTGATTTTATTCTGTCAGTGACTGCTGCTTCTGATGATGTTACTACTGCTGCTGCTGCTGAAGACAATGTTCCAACTGCTGCTGTTGAGCCCATTTCACAGGATTTTCTGATGACAGAGGCTGTTGCTTTTGAGCCTGCTGTAGAAGTTGTTGTTTCTGAAGCTGCTGCTGCCCTCATGCCTGAAGTAATCACTGTTGTTTCTTCTGCTGCTCCAGTACCTATAGTTACATCTGCTGCTGCTCCTGTTGCTGCCCCTTCTGCTTCTGCCCCATCAGCTGCTGTTAAATTAAAAGAGGATTTGATGAAGAAGATTGATGCCTTGTATGATGCACAAAGTTCTGAATCTGAGGATTATAACACTGCTTCTGATGACTCATCTGCCACAATTGCAAAGAAAAGAAAGGCAAGAAGTAAGGCTTTGAAGAGGGTTCCTCCTGCCAAGGTTAGAGATGATAATGATGTTCCCTACTATATTCTGCACAACTGCCCAATCTCTGAGCATTGGATGCAATTCTCCAAGAACCAGTTAAAGGCTATGAAGAAGAAGAGGAAATATGAGAAAGGTTCCTCTCAGTTCAAGCACCCTCATCCTCCTCCACCACCTCCACCTGATGCAGGTGCAGGTGGCAGCTCTGCAAGTTCAGGCCCTGCTAGAAGCCAGGCTCCCTACCAACCTCATGCAGGAACATATCAAAGGGAAAGCCAGTCTAGGGGGTCTTACTCTAAAAGGGGAGGATATAGGGGAAACCAAAGAGAAACTCAGGTTTACTCCAAAGGACACTCCAGGCAGCATCCTTACTCTAGGGGAGGACATTTTTCTGCTGATACATCTTCTGGTCCTTTCCCCTACAAGCTCAAAGATACTGTGACTGCCAGGACTCCTCAAGATACTTCTTCCAACAGGTATGAGCCACCTATTCCATTTGAGGACCCTGAAAAAAATCCTATGGCTTGGACTGCAAGAATGAAAGAGCTGGCTGCCTTAGATCAAATAAAGAAAGCAAAAGATCAAGGGCTAGACACTTCCAATATCTCTACCATGTCAGAGCAAAGGCAGAAGGAATTAGAGAGATATGCTTCAAGCAAATTTTTTGATGCAGACAGGTACATGGAGTTGCATCCTGCTGCAGTGGTTCCAAGGACTTCTAAACAACCATATCTGGGAGCAGCTGATGATACAAGATCAAACAAGGAAGCATTAAATCCTAACAGGGAAATTAAAATGGTAAAAGGCAAAGAAAAGGAATAACTCTGTAAGGTGATAATTCTTGGTTTCTCTGACTGCCTTCTGGATATCATGCTTTTATATATCTCTGTGATGGTTCTGTGATGTATAGCTGCTATTGTTTTTATGTTTCTGTGACTGTATGATGTTGTTTGTTTTTCCTATGTCTGTAAATAGTTTTCCTAACCCAAATAGGGGGAGATTGTTGGAACACCCTATTACTAATTTGGGTCAGGATCACTATGTCCCTAGGAATCTGTGTTTTGACCTTCTGTATAGCTTAATAGGTCAATTAGAATTGAGTCTAAGGGTCAGTAGTCTAGGATTGGAAGCTGCTCTGAAGACCCAAGTTTTTCTGGAGACTAAGTCCAAATCGTCGAGCTCAGCACGACGTCTCGTCGAACTCCGGTCGACGATCGTCTAGCTCAACTTTGGCAGATCGTCGAGCTCCATTCGACGATCGCTGAGCTCAGCCTCATAATATCGTCGAGCTCTGGTCGACGATCGCTGAGCTCAACTTCTCAATATCGTCGAACTCCATTCGACGATCGCTGAGCTCAGGTCGACGATTTTGGCTCTGCACTGGATCCTTATCTCTGAGCTCAGTTCGACGATCTTTGAGCTCAGATCGACGATTTCTTTGCTGCTTGCATTTTCCAATTCGCTGAGCTCAGCTCGACGATAGCAGAGCTCAGTTCGACGATTTCAGTTATCTTTCAGAATTCAAATTCAAATCAGATAGAAGTTATTCTGCATTTAATTCAGAAGATCTGCCAGCCGTTTTCATTTACTTCTGGAGCAAGTTTCAAGGGATTTTTCTAGGAACAATTCAGTGGACTTTCCTTTAGAACATATTATGCAATTAAGGCTGTAATCAATTCAGACCAACGGCTATCTTTGACAGAGCAATTTTCTATTCAGACTCAGAGAATAAAAGATAGAATGTTTTTGAATCAGACAGAGCATAGACAAGAAAAAAGAGAATAGAGATTGATAAGAACAGAGGACACCTCTCAATATACAGAGACTCTGAAAAATATTCTGTCAACAAGAATTCAGAAGAACACTCATCAAGAAGAGATCAAGCTTTCAAACATTCTTCAGATCTCTTCAGCTTTCAAAGTGTTCAAGGCCAACATCATCTCAAGACTCCAGACACTCAACATTTCAGCTTGCTGAAATCATCTTTTGCTGGAGATCTATCTTTGAAGGCCTATCACCCTCAGCAAAGCTCATCTTCCTGAAGATTTCAAGGACTCAGGGGGAGCTTTGACAACATCACTGAATCCACATAGTCTTCTCAGTTGCTTGAGAAAGAGAAGACTGCCATCACTCTCTCACCCCCATTCTGTAAAGGGTTTTTCAAACTCCCTTCAAAAGTTTGAATCTGGTTTTTGAGCACCTTGTCAAAAGCTCATTGGTGGCAAGACACCTGATCAAAAAATCTGACTTGGTTTTTGAGCACCTTATCAAAAGCTCATTGGTGCCCAGGACACCTGATCAACTCATCCTGCAGTGGATTCCTACCTAGGGTGGTAGAAGAGTGGATGTACCCAAGTTGGGGAACCACTATATTTCCTTGTGTCATCTGGTTCTGCATGTTTTCTTTTTGTTTCTGGCCTAGATTTTCTTGTGCTTAATTTCTGCATAGCTTAGTTTTGTGATTAGTTTTATTTCTGCTTCCCTGCTTACACTCATTACAACAATTGTTGTAAAGCTTTGCAAAAGTTTTTCTTTGTGTTTTAAAAAGCACCATATACTCTATTCACCCCCCCTTTAGAGTATATCTGATCTAGTTTCCCCTTTCACATTTCATGCCCAAGATAAGTTCGAAGTCCGGCATTCTCAGGATCGTCGTCGGGGCCTCAAGTGTTAACCCGTCTATGGTAACCGTCAGGTGGCACTTCTCTGTGGACTGGATCTCCATCCCATTGGGGAGACGCACCCTCTTGGCATCTCCCATATAATATCGAATCTAGACCAGATCCTTGATGAAATCCTCCGACACAAAGTTGTGTGATGCCCCCGTGTCGAACAAGGTACGGGCAGGTTTGTCTCATTAATTATAATGTCTGGTCATGCCTATGTATAGGTTGCACCAAAATGAGTGTTGTGGTCACACCAGGACTCCAAATAGAGTGAAATCAATTTTAAATTACACTAAACATCAAGGTCTAAATTGTTCATGTTGAATACGTTTGCAGTAGAGGCCACCCCGACCACCTCCCTGGCAGGCCACCACCACCACCTCCGTTGAGGTGGTGGCTAGCATTTGGCGGCGACCATGCCGCTGGAGGCGGAGGTTTTCGGCGAACTCAACACCACCATTTTCCATGAAAATATGAAATTGCAAGCTCCCAATCAGGCTCAATTGAGCCCGATTTCTCAACCTAAACAAGTCTAGTTCTAGCACGCATAAAGAGGAGAAGGATTGGACCTTGCCGGCGGCCTGAAGTCAGGAAGATCGCCGGGAAGCCATTTCTGAAAGTTGTGCCACTCGGCTTCTGCAACAACAAGGTAGGGAGGCTCGGTTTCTTTGGGTAAGGATTGGGAAAGCCTCCTCTCAACTCACTGGTGGTGTTTAAAGATTCCGATGATGAGAGGAGGGGCTGGAGCATTAATGTCCTTCAAAGCCATTAATGGCTAGGCTCGGCCATGGAGGAGGGGGGCTGAATCGGGTCTGATGGCCAGGGGAAACGGCTGGAAACTTCTCCCCTTTCCTGGGAAATTGAATTCAGCCTTAAATGTGGCTTTTGGCGAACTGTTTCCTTCCCTCTCCTTCCTCATTTATCTCTCCTCCTCACGACGATTCTGCCCAGAATCGCCATGTCACGCCTCGTTACACGGCTGTGACACGGGCATGTATCATCCGACACGGGCGTGTCGGGTGGGCATGTTCCCTTCTGTTCGACGAAATGAGCTCGATGATATGAGCTCTACGATTGTCGGGCTGACGACACGCCTGGAGACATGGGCGTGTCGGGGGCGTATTCCCTCCTGTTCTACGAACTGAACTCGACGATCGTCGAGCTGAGCTCAACGACATGAGCTCGACGATCGTCGGGCTGACGACACACCTGGCGACACGGGCGTGTCGGGGGCATGTTCCCCCATGTTCTACGAAGTTAACTCGACGATCGTCGATCTGAGCTCGACGAAATGAGCTCGACGATCGTCGGGCTGACGACACGCCTGACAACACGGGCGTGTTGGGGGCGTGTTACCCCTGTTCTACGAAATGAAACTGACGATCGTCGAGCTGAGCTCGACGATCGTCGGGCTGACGACACGCCTGGCAACACGTGGGTGTCGGGGGCGTGTTCCCTCCTGTTCTACGAAATGAACTCGACGATCGTCGAGCTGCGATCGACGAAATGAGCTCGACGATCATCGGGCTGATGACACGCCTGGCGACACGGGTGTGTCTGGGCCGACACGGGCGTGTCAGACCCGGAAGAGTTGTTTTCATGGAATTTGTGTTGCTGTTTATTTCTTCCTATAGGATTTGACGGTTCAGATCTCCCCTTGCTGATATAAGCCTGAGTTATAGGCAGACCAAGGTGATTTTCACCTTGGCCTTCTTCACTTGGTCCCTTGGGCTTCCTAGGGTTTTGGCATGACCAAAAGCACTCTTGGGGGTCTAGTCGGAAATGGGATGTTACACGACGAATGCCGAGCTCGGGCTCGGATTTCTCTGCCGAGCTAGCCTGGGGCCTAGGTGATCTGAACCGGCCGGTCTGGTTCCCGGCGACCCCACTCGCCGGATACGGGTTTGTACACAATCCCCGCTCTTTTTGAGCTTGGCAAAGCTCGGAAAGAAATATCCAACCCCAAGTATTCGGCGAGTGCGGGGTGAACCAGAGAATCTTCAGGTGGGGTCCACCTGTGGCTATATATATACACCTATATACCTGCCTGACTCTTGCCATTCCCTCTGTTCTAGCCTTGCCGAGATGCCAATCCCAAAGGAGATTCAAGAGCGGCTCGCCCGGGTTCGCCAGACCTCGGCTGCTCGCGTAGCCTCCCTGACTGCAGTTCCACCCGCCGTCCCGCAGTGTGGCTCGACCAAACCCAACTCCGCCAAGAGGGTGAAATTGTTTCCTCCGGCGGCAGAGCCCATTTATGATGACCTGAGGACAGCCCTGGAGCATGGGGCGGGCTCATCCAATCTGCCTCCCCCTAACAAGGGCAAAGATATCGTTGACCTCTGCGACGTCCCGGACAGCCAGCTGGATGGCATGGAGGGCACCACGCCGTGAGTCTCCACCCCGCAAGCCAAGACCGGACCTGGCGACTCGCGATTCAGAGCTCCAGAGAATCATCCCCGGGACCTGTTCCCCCCACCCCCTCGGGACCTTGGGGTTTGGATCGCAGAAGCCGAACTCGCCGGTTCGCGCCACTTCCCCTCAGCAACCTATCGTGACCACGGGGGCGGGTGTGGAAACCATCCCCATTCCGAGATTCGACCTCCTCTCACTGGGAACGTGCCACACAGGCCGCGAGAAGGACTTGAGGTTTGTCCCTCCCCGCTCCTCCTTGGAGTTGCCAAGCTCGTCAGGTAAACTTGGCCTTGGATTCTTGTCGTGTGATTTTCCAGCACACCTACCCTTGCTAATGTTTCTGTCTTCACAGCTCCCTCCAGCCAATCCGCGGTCGAGGAGTCTTCGCGGACAATCCACTACTCTCCCCTCCCCTCCCCGAGCTCGCTGGACTCTCACATAGGCCCTGAAGTGGAGAATGACGAGCTGATGAGGAGGGTGATCAAGCTCTTCAAGAAACTTGTGCGCGGGCTGCGCGAGGTGCGAGGTGCAGGAAGTCAACGAGGCATTACAACGCGACTATGTGCATCTCGCTAACGAAGTGCGAGGCGGCCAGGCTGGCGAGATGACGTCTCCTTCTCGGCTTATAGATGTGATAGATGACGTCCTCTCGGTGGTACAGAGGAATTCGGGGAGGATTCACGAGCTTCTCCGCTAGCGTCAGTCTGGGGGATTGGGGATGCGAGGCCGGGGTAGATAGAAGGCAGCTCCCTTACCGAGCCGACCGGCACTCACCTCCTAGTTCCCCCCAGCCTGCGCGCCCTGCTTTCTTATTCCTACATTTGATTGTTGTAATAACTTCAAACATTCCTAGATGTGTCTGATATTCGAATAATAATAATTATATTGCTTCTTATTTAACTTGGCCTGGGATGGAACACGTCGGAGGTCGGCGAGCTGGGGGTTGGCGAGCTGGGACGGCGTGCTGGGCCGATTGGACAGCTTGGCCCCAGATTCCTTTTTCTATAAATACCCCCCCCCCCACCAACTTCGTACTGCCGCCTTAACTGCATGCTTTTTCTCTCTCTTCCCGTGCCCCTTTTTCGTACTCGCGCTCCACCCCTCTTTTTGTGAGCATGGGCAAGACCAATCCCGACGCCGACGGTCATTCCAAGTGCTCCCAACACTTCAGGGACTACAATTTCTTTGAGGGAAACACTAGCGAGGCCGAGCTCGTCGAATTCGTCGGCGACCATGTTCCGCCGGGCTTCGAGGCGCGCCAGCCGAGGGAGGGGGAGGCCATCAACTCCTTCTATGATGACCAACTCGCCTTCCCCATCTCGCATTTTGAAGTGGGGTTGCGACTCCCCCTCTGGCCGGAAATCCGTCAGATCTTGAAGTACTATGGAGCCGTGCCCGCGCAGCTGAACTCGAACGCCATCGCCATGATGGTGGCGTTCGCGAGCTTTCTGCGTCGGGAGCGGATTGAGTTTAACCTGACCGTGTTCAGGAAACTTTTTTATTACAAGGAAATGTCGGATGGCCTCGCCTATTTCATGGGCTCGCTGATCAAGGTTCGTGAGATCGTGAAAAAGCATCACAACTGGATGACCAAGATCACCTTCATCAGGGGCGATCTCGGCAACATCCCTTTCTCCCCCCAGCAGAAAGGCGAGGAAATCTACCGCCCGCCGATAGTGTCCGGCAATGATGCCGAACTCCATAAATTATTCCTCCACAAGGACTTCGAGGTCGCCTTCCTGCGAAGGGGCCTCGACTCGCTCCGCCCCGTTCTGCCGAGCGAAGGTATTGTTCTCTCCCCATTGCCAAGCTCGTCATATTGTCATGGAAATCTTCTAAGTTCTCTAAGTTATTTTATGCAGGGGAGCGGCTAATCCCCGTGAACCTGCCGTTTGCGGACTCTGGGTTATATACGGACCCTCTTGCTCGCGAGAAGGCAGCGGCGGTGACCTGCCGAGACAAGGCGGCTTTCTCCAAATCCTCCTACAGCAAGAGGCGACCTGAGGATGCGGGGTCGAGCCCGCCTCATCGCCCACAAGTACCAAAAAAAATGAGGAGAGCCATAGTGGTTCCTCGGGCGAAACAACATCAACAAAGCCCCAAATACATGAGCTCGCCCGAGGTCATCCCCGATGCGTCGTCGGAGATCCCGCTCAAGGAGATCACCAGCAAGGGGCAGGGAGGTGGTGAGACCCCTGCTCCTCCCACGGTAACCTCTGTCCCCCCCCCCCCCCCCCCCCCCCCCCCCGCGGAGAAGAAGGCGGCTCGCGAGCCCGCCACGCCGAAGGAACACCCCCTCTTCGGCTTTGGGGGGAGGTGGAAGGACCCGACGGGCGAGCCCATGGTCCAGTGGGACGAGCTGGCCCACCGAGTCTCCATATCCACCCTCCACCCCTCCTGGGCTTACCGCGAGCTCGCTACTGGTCATGCCTATGCACTCGGCTTCGGTATTTATGGCCGCGAGGACGTAGAGGCCTAAAAGGGTGTCCCCCTGCGGCAGCTCGGCCATGAAGGCCTGCAGGCCCATATGCGAGCCATGAAGCTCCACCACATGGTGGCCTGCCGCAGCTTCAACCTCAGCAACCTCCTCCAGAAGGCCGAGCAAGCACGCGACGTCGCTAAGGACAAGGCCGTCGACTTGGCGAGGCAGCTCGGCATTGCTGAGAATCTTCTCACCCAAGCCGCCGGCAGACTGGTAAGTATCGGGCTGTTGCCCATCCTTTTCCCCTTTTTACTTAGGATTTTCTGCTCAGTTGCTAATGTACTTCCTTTCTTATCAGGATACCAAGGCTGCTGGGGAGTTGCGGGCTCTCACCGCCGAGCAGGAAGAGGAGATCGGCCAGCTGCGCGCCCGCCTTGCCGAGCTGGAGGGGACGAACGCGAAGCTGATGGAGGAGAACACGAGCCTCAGCCGCGAGGTCCGCTGCCAGGCGGAGATCTTCTTCCCGGCTCGCGACGTCAAGCCCACCTTCCCCTACAAGAGCCCGAGGATCTTCGGCGAGGATGATGTCGCCGAGAGGCTGTAGATCAACTTGATCCAAACTGCCGAATGTACCCTCCAGATGATGAAGGATACACGAGTGCTGGTGGAGGGTTGCGAGGAGATCTCAGTCCGGGACCTGATGCCGAGCCTGTTCCCGACGACGACGCCCAGCAAGAAGGAGGATAGCCTTAACGCGCTCTTCGGGAAGGGCTTCCAGGACCTGTCCGGCAGAGGGGGGGAGCTTCGCCAATCCGGCGAGGGGGGCAAAGGCTGATCATGTAAGACCCCCCCCTCCCGGATCCCAAAACAAGGCACGAAGGGGGAGTCTTATGCCCGGAACAGCCGCCTTGCGGTAGCATTAGCACACGGGCTAACCTGTACCACAAGACGCCTATTCCGACGGCTGAAACCATATCAATATATCATGCCAACCCAACCAAATAAATAAGCAAAAGAAGTCAAAATCCACACTAAGTATATGAAGTCCAAAACATCAATAAAGAGAAGCTAAACATGCTTCTACAAAATATCAGAGTACAGCTAATCATTGCCCAAACGGGCTACATCAGAGTAAGCAAAACACTAACATCAGAAACAGACGGTATCGACGGCACCGTCACGTCAGGCCCTGTCGTCCTGGCCTGGCTGTCCTGCGGCGTAGTCTGCGGCTGCTCTACCTGCGGCGTGACCTCCTAAAAAGGAAGACGTAGCAACCGTTAGTCGAAACGACTAAGTGGTTTCACATCCGCTCCCCCGGCGACTCCTCGGCACCGGGCGGAGAAAAGAAACAAGAGTATAGTATATAACAAGTAAGCAAGTAAAGGAGGTACAAGCAAGTGGCAGTAGTGTAAGAGTAACAGTATCATAATCAGCATTTATATAAGAGCTACACTAAACTAGCAAGTATAAGTAACAGCAGGAAAGTAACTTAACTTATAAGAATGCCCATACAAACTTATAAGTTAAGGATCGGGTTCATAAAAGTAACTCATCGTATAAGAGTGCCCATACAAACTTATACGATGAGGATCTTGTTGTGCAATGTTATGAATGCTATGAATGTTATGCAATGACTCACCCATGCTCACCCATGCAATTGCTATGTCGACACAGACTGTAGTTCCCACTTTTCGAGCAGGTAGCTAACCTCTCAGGCATCAGCCGCCGTGGCCAGGCGGTGACAGTAGAACGGGCACTTCTACTACTAGGCGGGTATCACACTACTTCATCCTAGGCCTCCGTACGCCTCAACGCTAAGAACACAACAGCGGAGCCCCTGCGTACTATGGCCCAGCGGGGTCTTGGGTAGATGTGCACCAAGAACACAGCCCGAACTGGCCTTGCGTGACCCGGAAGGGGCCTCGGAAGAAAGCACGAGGACACAGCCCAACCGTTCACATGGTCGGAGGGGCCTCGGGACGTGAACACCGAGGACACAGCCCAAACCGACCAAGTCTAACTGCCAACTCCCGTCGGTGTGATGACTGGCGAGCCCGTAGACCTGCCACACTATCCTTAACCCGGGATTACGACACCGCGTGTCGACTCACACCACATGCAAATACCACATCAACATAACGTGGGAGGGGCCTCGGAAGCAAACACGAGGGCACAGCCCAACCATCCATCCACACCTCATCTCAACACAACCAAAACAAGTGGCGGTCAACACCGCACTTACAAACTCACACAACACTACTCATAAGAAGACGACACTCTAAGTATTGGACTACCAAATTCAATCCACTATTCAACAATCACATGGCCATGAGTTATCCTTTTATATGTCATATCAGGTGATTTCAACACAATATATCAAGATGCACATGTATAAAAATCTACTAACTTCTAACCAGTCAAATCATTCAAGTATACTATCTTACAATTCTATCACATGAAATCCGATTAATAATCTTCATCATTTATGCAACTGAATTAATTATTCATAAGAGTTTAGCCAAGCCTCAAGGTTACCTGTAATATTAGTTTCACCGAATCCAAATCCAAATATTATAAACCCAGATTTTTAAGTGCAGGAATAGTCTGGACAGCAACTTCGACCGGAGATTCCCGAGGCTACAGGAATCCGGTGAAGTCGTGTAACCCCTCGATGGAAAGGTATTTCCATAGACTACATCTTTCATATTCAGAGCTCAACCCAGATTTGACATTATCCTATTTGAAATCGGACTTGAAGTCCGCTGCGTACAGAACACAGTTTCTGCATACGAGGTTTATTAAACACCATTTTCGTTTAGACTTTCCCGTGGCTACAGACTTCGCCAGAAGTCGTGCAACCATTCGTTGGAAAGATATTTTCAAGGGCTTCAACTTTCGTGTTAAGCCGAAAGCCCAGATCTGGCCATAGCATACATAAAAATGGCCACGAAGTTCGCTGCGCGCAGAATACAGATTCTGCACGCTTCTTAAAGAAAAATGGACGGCATCGGTCCGTCTTCTTCCTCAAGCGATCCTTCCTAAATTTTTCAGAAATGTCCTCCTCCCTTATTCAACCTCAAAGGCCAAAACTCCTCACGAAACCATTCACCCATCGTCGTATTGAAGAAAAGGGGAAGGGTTGAAGAGATCTAAGGTCTAGGATTCAAATCCTAGCATGACCGAACCTAGAAATCTTCTCCTCTCCATCAAGACTCTCTTGAGCCGATGTCTCTCCTAGGAAAATAACTATAGATCTAGCACCAAGGGAGAGGGTAGGAAACTCACGTTGGCTCCAGCGGTACCACCATTTCTAGCCATGGATCTCGTAGTTCTCCTTGGCGGCATCTCCTCTTTCACGGCGATGGCGGAACTCCTTTGGTAAAACTTGCTTCTGCAGTTTTCCCTCTCACAGGAGTTCTCACAGGAATTAGGGGAAGAAAAGAGAATGAAAACGGCTAGGGTTTTCTGTCCCCTATATATATAAAATGTGACACGGGTAGGGACACGGCCGTGTCCTTACCCGTGTCCTGCCTGGCGAAGCGGCAACGACAGTTTCCATGTCGGTTCAACACTTGACACGGGTAGGGACACGCCCGTGTCCCGACCCGTGTCCCTATGGCACGGCCGTGTGCTTGGCCGTGTCCTTGGCCGTGTACTTCTCGGGTTGCCTCTCGACACTTCTCGTCGAGCTCAACTCGACGCACACGGGTAGGGACACGGCCGTGTCTCTACCCGTGTCACTTGGTGTCGACACAGCTCGGCGATCTCGACACGGGTCGTCGAGCTCAACTCGATGCACACGGGTAGGCACACGGCCGTGTCCCTACCCGTGTCCCTTGGTGTCGACACAGCTCGACGATCTCGACACGGCTCGTCGAGCTCAACTCGACGCACACGGGTAGGCACACGGCCGTGTCCCTACCCGTGTCCCTTGGTGTCGACACAGCTCGACGATCTCGACACGGGTCGTCGAGCTCAACTTGACGCACACGGGTAGGCACACGGCCGTGTCCCTACCCGTGTCCCTTGGTGTCGACACAGCTCGACGATCTCGACACGGCTCGTCGAGCTCAACTCGACGCACACGGGTAGGCACACGGCCGTGTCCCTACCCGTGTCACCTCCTTTTTACACTGATTCTCCACTTCTCCACAAGTGCAGTCCAATTCCCTGCACTCTCAGGACTCAAGTCAACCCTCCTGACTCAAAACACACACACTAGGGGCCTAGAGCGATTCGGGACGTTACAGATCATGTATTTTTCTTTTTGTTTTGTAATCTTTTCAAGGCGAGCTCCATCTATAACTATCACTACTTAATGTAATACATTTTTGATATGATCTCTGTCCATTATATATTTTTTCTATCTTTTTCTGGACTTTTCTGCTGTGCCCTGCTTGGCTACGAGCACTTCCCCTGGCGACCTCGTGTAGATAGGTTTTGTGAGCAGGATAGTTGTTAGAGCTCGTTCCTGAGAGTACATTTTGAGAGCTTGCCGAATCTTAGATGATCCGGGGATGGACTATCCGCCGCACTGGGCGTACAACCCTCAGTTCACTCGCGAGCTCCCCCCTAATCTTATCAATATAAGACCAGATTCACAAAATTTCCATAAGTCAAACAGGGTGGGGGGCGAAGCTTCCTGGATCAGTCCGCCTCCCTTCAGCGAGGTCCAAGGGCCCAGCTCGCTACCCTTCTTCCGAAGCTGAGCTGAGCTGGCGAGTTCTGACTCGCCTATACCGAGCCTCTCTCCCCCTATGCCAAACTTGTTGGACACCATCTGGAGAGTATAGGACTTCCCCGAGTGACATCCAGCCCTGCCGGCTAAGTGAGAGCCTGACAGCGGGATCTGCTCGGGGTTTGAGGCCGACACCGAGTGACATCCAGCCCTGTCAGTTAGGTGAGAGCCTGACAGCAGGATCTTCTTGGGGTCTAGAGTTGACACCATCAAGTGACATCCAGCCCTGTCAGCTAGGTGAGAGCATGACAGCGGGATCTGCTCGGGGGCTAGAGGTTGACACTGTCGAGTGACATCCAGCCCTGTCAGCTAGGTGAGAGCCTGACAGCGGGATCTGCTTGGGGTCCGAGGTTGACACTCAGTGATATCCATCCCTATCAGATAGGTGAGATCCTGACAGTGGGATCTACTCGGGGTCTAGAGGTTGACACCATCGAGTGACATCTAGCCCTGTCAGCTAGGTGAGAGCCTGACAGCGGGATCTGCTCGGGGTCCAGAGGTTGACACCGAGTGACATCCAGCCCTGTCAGCTAGGTGAGAGCCTGACAGCGGGATCTTCTCGAGGTCCGAGGTTGACAACATCGAGTGACATCCAGCCCTGTCAGCTAGGTGAGAGCCTGACAGCGGGATCTGCTCAGGGTCTAGAGGTTGACACCGAGTGACATCCAGCCATATCAACTAGGTGAGAGCCTGACAGCGGGATCTACTCGGGGTCCATAGGTTGACACCGTCGAGTGACATCCAGCCCTGTCAGCTAGGTGAGAGCCTGACAGCGGGATCTGCTCGGGGTCCAGAGGTTGGCACCGAGTGACATCCAGCCCTAACAGCTAGGTGAGAGCCTGACAGCGGGATCTTCTCGGGGTCCGAGTTTGACAACATCGAGTGATATGTAGCCCGGTCAGCTAGCTGAGAGCCTGACAGCGGGATCTGCTCGGGGTCTAGAGGTTGACACCGAGTGACATCCAGCCCTGTCAATTAGGTGAGAGCCTGATAGCGGGATCTGCTCGGGGTCCAGAGGTTGACACCATCGAGTGACATCCAGCCCTGTCAGCTAGGTGAGATCCTAACAGCAGGATCTGCTTGGGGTTCGAGGTTGACACCGAGTGACATCCAGCCCTGTCATCTAGGTGAGAGTCTGACAGCAGGATCTGCTCGGGGTCCAGAGGTTGACAACGTCGAGTGACATCCAGCCCTGTCAGCTAGGTGTGGGCCTGATAGCGGGATCTGCTCGGGGTCTAGAGGTTGACACAGAGTGGCATCCAGCCCTGTTAGCTAGGTGAGAGCCTGACAGCGGGATCTGCTCGGGGTCTGATGTTGGCAACATTGAGTGACATCCAGCCCTGTCAGCTAGTGAGAGCCTGACCGCGGGATCTGATCGGGGTCTAGAGGTTGACACTGAGTGACATCCAACCCCGTCAGCTAGGTGAGAGCCTGACAACAAGATCTGCTCGTGGTCCAGAGGTTGACACCGAGTGACATCTATCCCTGTCAGCATGGTAAGAGCCTGATAGCGGGATCTGCTCGGGATCTAGAGGTTGACACCGAGTGACATCCAGCCCTGTTAGCTAGGTTAGAGCCTGACAACGGGATCTGTTCGGGGTCCAGAGGTTGACACCGAGTGACATCCAGCCCTGCCAGCTAGGAGAGAGCCTGACAACGGGATCTGCTCGGGGTCCATGTACACTTCATCTTTTCGTACAAACTATTGCAACAGGATTGACATGTCAAAGAACTTCACTGAGAATCAAAACACCACTTACATGTTTTAAGGAAAAAAAGCATTTCAAGTTGTCACCACTCCAGGTGAGACTTAGGGTCCCGCCCTCCACATTTTGGAGTCGATACCCTCCTGATCTCAATGTCTCTTTTACAATAAACGGCCCTTCCTAGCTGGGGTTGAGCTTCCCCATGGTTACCGACCTTCCTGCTGCGTCCACCTTTTTCAGGAGCAGGTCTCCCTCAACAAACTGCTTGACTCTAACGTGCTTGTCAAAGTACTTGGCCATCCTACTCTTCACGTCTTATTGTCGGACGGCGGAAAGGTCCCGCAACTCCTCCACCATGTCAAGAGAGAGCCGAAGCTCTTCCTCGTTCTCTGTCGGCCATTCTTCCCTGCCTTATTCCGCCGTAGCCACCCGGGGCATTTGGACTTCAAATTCTATTGGGAGCACTGCTTCACATCCGTGAGAGAGTTTGAAGGGAGTCTCCCCTGTTGCTGTATTGGGGGTGGTCCTCAGGGCCCAAAGAACTGCGGGAAGTTGCTCCACCCAGCTCCCCTTCAGATTTTTTACTTTCTTCTTTAGGAGGTTAACAATAATTTTGTTCGCGGCCTCCACCTGCCCGTTGCTCCTGGGGTGGTGAACTGAGACGAACCTGAGGTCGATCCCTAGCTTCTCGCAAAAGTTGGTGAATTCTGCGCTGGCAAACTGAGGCTTGTTGTCCGTGACAATGGCATGGGGCAGCCCGTGGCGGCAGATGATCTCCCCCCAAACAAAGTTCCTGATGACCTGGGAAGTCACCTTGGCCAATGCCTTCACCTCCATCCACTTGGAGAAATAATCAATCATCACCAGTAATAACTGTTGGGTTTCTCTATAGGGTTGGCACAACACTTGTGCACGCAGCGGAAAGGTAAAACATCAAGAAAAACCCAAAGAGATGTGGATCGGGCCATAAACAGTTGAATCAAGAAGTTAACAAAACTAGGCAAAAATTACCTCGGTGGCGTTGAGTCACAACTCAACGGAGGAGCTCCAAACTTTGTCTGCTTGCTGGTGGCGAGTTCTACGTGGAATAGTATCCACGTTTCTGCAGAAGTCCACACGAGTGGGAGAACGCCGAGCTTTCCGTCGCACGGAAGATCGGGAAGGAGAAGACCGCACCTCGGCTATCCCACGGACTGCTAGGTCCGCGCCAGGAAGAGCAGCACCAGCGACAGTCGCCGGAGAAGAGGTGGCAGCGGAGCGAACGCGGCGGCAGAACAGTTTCCGGCGGCGGGATCGGGATCGGCGAAGCGAGATGCGGAACAGCTTCCGTCGGGTTTCGATTCGCACAGTAGCCAAAAGGATATCTTCCGATAAAACCTAAGTGTTCTATTTATACTAGAGGTATAAATAAACCCAGGAAAATCGCTATCCGCAGACCACCCAGAACTAGGGTTCAGAATCGGCGAGAATGAATCGGTGAGAATCGGCGACAATCGGCGAGAATCACTGAGCAGGTTCGGTGAGAATCATTCGGCGAGTATCACATTGGATCGGCGAGAATCAGAGTACAATACTCGACGATTCTCGCCGATCGTCGAGCCACGCTCGACGACACATAATGATACTCGACGATCGTCGAGCCGCGGTCGACGACAATTGTCAAGGTAGTCGATCGTCGAGAATCAACAATTGATTCTCGACGATTCTCGTCGATCGGCGAGAATCAGCAAGGTGATTCTCGTCGATCGGCGAGAATCAGAAGACCATTCTCGACTAATGTCTTTGACCCTCGGACGACGAACCTAACCAGCCCTTCAAGGCAACCTTTGCCTAACCCGATGATCCTATAAGGCAACACTTTGCCCATAACCCTATTCAGGTCGGTGATTGGTAACCTTTACCAACACAGTCAGTCATCCAACTTCTCCACATCTCTTATGTGCGACCCTGCAGGCTTATATTGCGTTGGCAGTGAGATTACATGTTTGACCACTTCCAGATCATCATGGTAACTCCAACAGACTCCCACTTGATCTCGAAAGTATCAAACCAAAAACCTCACAAACAATGAGCGGCATCTAGCAATGCATCATTGCTCCCCAAGCAATAAGAGTTAATAACTCATAAGCCTTTATGACCAATGTATCAGCGTTGTCTTTGTCCCTTTGTCCATTACATCCGGAAAGAACTAGAGGCATGGACCGTGTCACCCTCGTAATAGCTCAATCCAAGTTTTCTTGATCCAGGACGGACTTCCAGAGAATGGTGAGTCCAATATCACATATTGACTCAACCAAGCATGGTCATGCATTTCTCAGTCCAGTTCCATCAAGGGGCCCATGGATGCAACTCCTGTCATACAGGAGGACAAATCCCATATCTGCTCACACACAAACACCCAAATGATTCGTAACATGCCCAACGACCACCCTTATCATCAACCTTTCTCAAGGAAGACTTTAGATGGCATCAAAGCACGCTCTTCCTCACTTGATGAATGCTGTGACTTCAGGTCAAAGGACCACAACACCATTGTCACTTGAGACCTACTCGTGACACTATTGGATGACAATCCACAGAGTAGTCTCAGGTTGGGTCCGTCCAGTACAACTTGTTCACTAACAAGTACCCACGTGATGACTTGATATCACAATATCATGACCTGTGAGAACCAGTCATCAGTCAACACACGTGCTAGCCTTCATGTATCATCATCACCCTTAGTTTCTATGATGATACTCGACCAGGGACCTTTAAGAATGAAGCTTCAAATAAATCATGGGCTCTCACATTCAAGTCACGTACTTGATGTCCCATGGAAGCAAACATTCTAAGGGTATCTATTATGTTAACATTTAACTATCATATATAGAAAAACTCATAATAAAAGAATTTGCCATTAATTATAAAAGAAAAACTAGGTACACAGTTCATCATATGAACAAACAGCCAACAAAATACAAGATAACATGCAACCCACAAGATTCTCGCTAGAGTTGATCATTTAGGTATCGTATACCCATCGATCTAGTATGACCATCATGCTTTCTCTGCGCGAGAGGCTTTGTCAGCGGATCCGCAATATTTTTCTCAGTCGGCACTCTGCAAATATTTACATCTCCTCGTTCGACAATCTCACGAATAAGATGAAACCGCCGGAGTATGTGCTTGGAGCGCTGATGAGATCTAGGTTCCTTAGATTGTGCAATTGCACCATTGTTATCACAGTAGAGAACTACGGGACCAACAATGCTAGGAACTACATCAAGCTCGCCGATGAATTTCCTAATCCATACAGCCTCCTTCGCTGCATTAGCTGCTGCGATATACTCGGCCTCTGTTGTAGAATCAGCAACTGTCTCTTGCTTGGAACTCTTCCAGCTCACAGCTCCTCCATTCAGGCAAAACACAAAACCTGACTGAGACTTGGAGTCGTCTCTATCAGTTTGGAAGCTAGCATCCGTGTAACCGCTTACAACGAGCTCTTCCTCTCCACCATACACCAAGAACACGTCCTTAGTCCTTCTCAAGTACTTCAGGACATTCTTGACTGCAATCCAGTGACACTCACCGGGGTCTGACTGATACCTGCTAGTCATGCTCAAAGCAAAGGAAACATCGGTTCGAGTACATAACATCGCGTACATGATTGATCCAATTGCCGAAGCATATGGAATCAACTTCAAGCGGTCCTTGTCTTCACAAGACTTTGGACACTGGTCCTTAGAGAGATTCACACCATGAGACATGGGCAAAAATCCTTTCTTGGACTCAAGCATGTTGAACCGCTTCAACACCTTTTCGATGTACGTACTCTGGGTCAAACCCAGCAACTTCTTCGATCTATCTCTATAGATCTTAATACCAAGTATATAAGTCGCTTCACCCAAATCCTTCATTGAAAAGCAGTTCCCTAGGTTGTTCTTAACAACTTTCAGGGTAGGAATGTCATTCCCAATCAACAGTATGTCATCTACATACAATATCAGGAAGACAACAATGCTCCCACTGATTCGCTTGTAAACACAAGGCTCATCTTCATTCTTGATGAAACCAAACTCTTTGATTTTCTCATCAAAACGAAGATTCCAACTTCGAGAGGCCTGTTTCAGTCCATAGATGGACTTATTCAGCTTGCATATTTTAGTGGCTTCATCTGGGGATACAAAACCCTCGGGTTGTGTCATATACACTTCCTCAAGGAGGTTTCCATTAAGGAAAGCCGTTTTGACATCCATCTGCCAGATCTCGTAGTCATAATACGCAGCAATAGCAAGCAATATCCTAATGGACTTTACCATGGCAACAGGGGAAAAAGTTTCATCATAGTCAATACCATGAATTTGCTTGAAACCTTTAGCCACCAGTCGCCCTTTGAATGTCTGTACATTCCCATCCATGTCGGTCTTCTTCTTGAAGACCCACTTGCACCCTATGGGTCGTACCCCTTCAGGTGGTTCCACCAAGTTCCAAACTTGGTTTGCATACATGGAGTCCATTTTGGATTTCATAGCCTCAAGCCATTTGTCGGAGTCCGGTCCATTCATAGCCTCTTGGTAGGTTGCTGGCTCATCATCATGATCCATAAGCAACACATTACCTATTTGAGACACGAGAAATCCATATCTCTCGGGCTCAAACCTCGGTCTACCAGATCTACGTAGGACTTGTGTTCCCTGAGCAGGTTCTCTAGCTACAACATCTTGTAGTCCTGACTCAGAATTCAATTCCGATTCATTCACTACATGTGGTTCTTGAACTTCTTCAAGCTCTACCTTTTCAGTCTTTCTTGATAAGAACTCTTTCTCCAAGAAGACACCAGTCCTTGCGACAAACACTTTGCCCTCGGATGGTAGGTAAAAGTAATACCCTTTCGTTTCCTTAGGATATCCCACCAGATAACATTTATCCGATTTGGGTTCCAGCTTGTCAGGCATTTGACGTCTTACGTATGCCTCACAGCCCCAAATTTTAATGAACGACATACTAGGACGCTTCCCAGTCCATATCTCATATGGTGTCTTCAGAACCGTTTTCGTTGGAGCGCGATTCAATGTCATTGCAGCAGTCTCTAAAGCAAAACCCCAAAAGGAAACAGGCAAGTCTGCATGACTCATCATCGAACGTACCATGTCTAACAGAGTACGATTTCTCCTCTCAGACACACCATTATGTTGTGGCGTTCTAGGTGGAGTGAGCTGTGATACAATACCACACTCTTTCAGATGATCACGGAACTCATGACTCAGGTATTCGCCACCTCGATCAGATCGGAGTGCTTTAACCCTTTTACCCAACTGGTTTTCTACTTCATTTTTGAACTCTTTGAACTTTTCAAAGGTCTCGGATTTGCACTTCATAAGATACACATATCCGTATCTACTGAAATCATCAGTAAATGTAACAAAGTAGAAATACCCTCCTCTAGCCATGGAACTCATGGGTCCGCATACATCACTATGTATAACACCCAAAAGATCCTCAGCCCTCTCAGTATAACCAGTGAAAGAAGCTTTAGTCATCTTGCCTAACAAACAAGATTCGCATCGCTCAAATGATTCATAATCAAATGAGTCCAAAAGTCCATCTCTATGGAGCTTGGATATGCGCTTCTCGTTGATATGGCCCAAACGACAATGCCAGAGAAACGTAGGGTTCGAATCATTTGTTCTTAGTCTTTTATTGTTTTCTACATTACAGATCAGATGGTCCAAGTTCAAAACGTAAAGACCATTAAACAATTGGGCTATAGCATAACAAACATCATTCTTAAATATAGAACAACAATTGTTCTTAATTATAAAAGAAAATCCAATCATGTCCAAACATGAAATAGATATAATGTTTCTAGTTATCGCCGGAACAAAATAACAGTTATCTAATTCTATTACAAGCCCACTGGGCAAAGAAAGACGGTAAACTCCTACGGCTACAGCAGCAACTCTTGCTCCATTGCCGACGCGGAGGTCCACCTCCCCTTTACTCAGCAATCTTCTCCTTCCCAGTTCCTGCACATTTGTACAAATGTGAGAACCACATCTGGTATCCAATACCCAAGATGAAGGAGCAGAAAGGTTTATCTCTATAACGTAAACATTAGAAGCGGAAGTCATACCTCCCTTCAATTTCTGCAGACCCTCAATATACGAAGGACAGTTCCTCCGCCAATGACCAGCCTTGCCACAGTGGTGGCATTTCCCTTCCTTCACCGTGCTCTTATTCTTTATCAGTGCTGAAGACTTGGGCTCAAGATATGACTTAGGTCCCACCTTTGTCTTCTTGGAGCCCTTGGCTTTGCCCTTGCCCTTATGCACCATCAGTATGGGGCTGGCAGGCTTGGCCTTCTTCATGTTGATCTCGGCAGTTCTTAACATGCCTAGGAGTTCGGGCAGTGTCTTGTCTATCTCATTCATGTTGTAGTTCAAGACGAACTGCTCATAACTGTCCGGCAACGATTGCAGGATCAGATCCGTGGCCAACTCTTGACCAAGAGGAAAACCCAGCCTTTCAAGGTTCTCTATATACCCAATCATCTTGAGTACGTGAGTCCCTACTGAGTCTCGAACTCCCATCTTGCACTGAAACAACGCTTTAGTGATGTCGAACCTCTCTTGACGAGCCTGCCCCTGAAACATTTTCTTGAGATGCTCGTCAATCTCCTTGCACCCCATGTTCTCATGTTGCTTCTGAAGCTCAGAGTTCATGGTGGCAAGCATAAGGCACTCGACATCCAAAGCATCGTCAGTATACTTCTTATAAGTATCTTTCTCAGCACGGGAAGAGTTCCCGGTCGGCACCTCGGGGGCTTCTTCTTCCAAGACATAGAGCTTTCGCTCTTGCCTGAGAACAATTCTCAGGTTCCGATACCAGTCCATATAGTTTGTCCCGCTGAGCTTATCCTTCTCAAGGATGGCTCTCAGGGACAGCGTGGAGTGTGAAACGCTTGCCATGGAATTCTACAAGAATTTATGCAGAATAAAATCAGTACCTAAATTTCAATTACAATCTATTCTAATTAGGACTTCAATTAAAATACTCCCACTATTTTATTCGAAATGATAGCCCTCACTAACAATTCGGAGAGTTCATGCGAGCTACTCTCTTAGTGGACAAGATCCATATTTCACCAACACAATGAGTCCGCTTTGGCGTTCCTCTCACGATGTGGTTATTTAGGTAGGCAACGCTTGCCAATTGCATCCTCATGCAATTCTTGTATGGTTGGTGAATAACTCCTTATTCGCATCCATCATATGGTGCATGCCAACCCTATGCCTCTAGGCACTCAACCTTTGAGGTCACCTAGTTAAGCTGGACCCGATGTCGACAGTGGGATATCACAATTATCCGCTCGCACCCTTACCAAGATAGATTAATGCACCTTGCTTTGGCAAGCCCACACTTCATCAATCGAGGCAGGAAGAGTGTCATCCATCGGAAGGCATCCGAACACTTAATATTAAAAGAAGGGATTTCAATTTTAGGTTAACAATTAACCATGATCAACATTTGATCAATGTGCACATCCAAAGAAAAACAATTCTAAACCACATGCATCCCTTATGTGCACATCCTTACACCATCAACAATTTGATAGAAGGAAGGGCTAAATCTGAACATCCGGAGATTTCCAAATCCTCAGATTTACATGCATTGGACAGAAGGCAAAGACAACTCAACTTAAGCAGTAGACAAGCTCATCTCTCTATGTTGGATTCAAAATCCACAACATACTCGAGGGATGGTTACTGCTAAGGAGACAACAATTTCTAACACTTAGAAATTCCACCGAAATTCCAATCGTTCTTGGCGAAGTGCCAAGACTAAATCTAGACATTTAGAACACTTCTAAATCTCTAGGTTTACACGCATTGGAATAAGACAACTTCCAAAACAACAGTCATGGCCCAACCTCCCTCTGATACCACTGTTGGGTTTCTCTATAGGGTTGGCACAACACTTGTGCACGCAGCGGAAAGGTAAAACATCAAGAAAAACCCAAAGAGATGTGGATCGGGCCATAAACAGTTGAATCAAGAAGTTAACAAAACTAGGCAAAAATTACCTCGGTGGCGTTGAGTCACAACTCAACGGAGGAGCTCCAAACTTTGTCTGCTTGCTGGTGGCGAGTTCTACGTGGAATAGTATCCACGTTTCTGCAGAAGTCCACACGAGTGGGAGAACGCCGAGCTTTCCGTCGCACGGAAGATCGGGAAGGAGAAGACCGCACCTCGGCTATCCCACGGACTGCTAGGTCCGCGCCAGGAAGAGCAGCACCAGCGACAGTCGCCGGAGAAGAGGTGGCAGCGGAGCGAACGCGGCGGCGGAACAGTTTCCGGCGGCGGGATCGGGATCGGCGAAGCGAGATGCGGAACAGCTTCCGTCGGGTTTCGATTCGCACAGTAGCCAAAAGGATATCTTCCGATAAAACCTAAGTGTTCTATTTATACTAGAGGTATAAATAAACCCAGGAAAATCGCTATCCGCAGACCACCCAGAACTAGGGTTCAGAATCGGCGAGAATGAATCGGTGAGAATCGGCGACAATCGGCGAGAATCACTGAGCAGGTTCGGTGAGAATCATTCGGCGAGTATCACATTGGATCGGCGAGAATCAGAGTACAATACTCGACGATTCTCGCCGATCGTCGAGCCACGCTCGACGACACATAATGATACTCGACGATCGTCGAGCCGCGGTCGACGACAATTGTCAAGGTAGTCGATCGTCGAGAATCAACAATTGATTCTCGACGATTCTCGTCGATCGGCGAGAATCAGCAAGGTGATTCTCGTCGATCGGCGAGAATCAGAAGACCATTCTCGACTAATGTCTTTGACCCTCGGACGACGAACCTAACCAGCCCTTCAAGGCAACCTTTGCCCAACCTGATGATCCTATAAGGCAACACTTTGCCCATAACCCTATTCAGGTCGGTGATTGGTAACCTTTACCAACACAGTCAGTCATCCAACTTCTCCACATCTCTTATGTGCGACCCTGCAGGCTCATATTGCGTTGGCAGTGAGATTACATGTTTGACCACTTCCAGATCATCATGGTAACTCCAACAATAACCTCCTCTGCCCACTGGCCTGGGGGAACGTCCCGACCAAGTCCATTCCCCAAATCACAAAGGATCATGGGGCTTTGATACTCTTGAGTCGCTGAGCTGGCTGTAGCTGGAGGGGGCGAACAACTAACACTTGTGGCATCTTCTCGCGAACTCTGTCACATCGCGGCCCAGGGTGGGCCAGAAATACCCTTGCTTGACGATCCTTCCTTCCAGGGTCCGACTCCCGGAGTGACTCCCACACTCCCCGGAGTGGACTTCTTCCAAGATTCTTTGCACTTCACTCTCGGCCACGCAACGGGCCAGCATCCCCGAGAGAGTCTTCCTGTACAGCTGCCCGTCCCGGAGGAGGTAGTACGCCGACTTGTGTCTAAGCTTCTTCTTGTCCACCCCCTCCGGATACTCTCCCGTGGAAAGGAAAGTTTTGACCGAGTCCATCCACGAGGACCGATTATCTATCTCCATGAGCTCTCCCTCTTCGATGGAAAGGCAGAATAGGTCGGTGATAGTCACCCCCACCCGGGGACCATGCTTCGCTAGTTGATCGACCTGTTCATTTTCCTCCCATGGCACGTGTCGGATGGAGAAGGTTTCAAATGTGCCAATGACCCCATTTACTTTGGCTAAGTATAACCATAGGGTAGGCTCTCTTGCCTCAAACTCCCCGTTGATCTGGGAAGCTGCCACCATGGAGTCAGTGTGGACCTCCACGTCCAACACCCCCAGCTCCCTGGCCAAGCACAGCCCTGCTATCACGGCCTCATACTCGGCCTGATTGTTGGTGATGGGGAAGTGCACCACCACCGTTTGCTCGATTTTAGTTCCTTGGGGGCTCTCCAAGATCACCCCCACCCCTAGGGAATGCCTCCCCGAGGCTCCATCTACCTTCACCTTCCATGGAGTCGGACGAGTGAGCACTTCCTCCGCCACCTCGATCACATAATCGGCCAAAAGGTCGGTCACCGCTTGATCCTTGATCGAGAGGCGGGGGATGAAGGAGATGTCGAACTCGCTCAACTCCACCGACCACTTGGCCAGCTTGCCAGAATGCTCCACCCCCTCAAAGATGTTGCAGAGGGGATGGTCAGTCACCACTCGGATGGAGTGTACCTGGAAATAGGGCCGCAGCCTTCGGGCTGAGATGACCAGGGCGAAGGCCAGCTTCTCCAAAATTGGATATCGGAGTTCGGCCTTTCTCAGGACCCGGCTCACGTAGTATATGGGCAACTGCTTCTTCCCCTCTTCATGCACCAGGACAGAGCTCAAGTCCTCCGCTCCGACCCCAAGATACAAAAATAGGTCCTCCCCCTCCTTTGGCTCTTGGAGCAACGGAGCCCACGTCAACTGCATCTTGAGGGCCTGAAATTCCTCCTCGCACTCCTTGGTCCACTCGAATTTTTGCCCCCCCCTAGTGTTTTGAAGAAGGGGGAGCACTTCTCCCCAGCCTGGGAGAGGAACCTGCTTAACCCTGCCAGCTTCCCTGTCAACCGTTGCACCTCCTTAGTATTTCGCAGCGCCCCCAGCTCCATGATAGCCTTGAATTTATCAAGATTTGGTTCGACCCCCACGATGGTGAGGAGGTGCCCCATGAAATTCCCCCTGTTGGCCCCGAAGACGCACTTCAGGGGGTTCAATCGCATCTTTTACTTGCGCAGGGCGGCAAAGGTATCTTATATTTACTGGAGGTGAGAGTCCACATCCTGACTCTTGATCATAAGATCATCTAAGTACACCTCCAGGTTCCTCTCCTTCTGTTCTTTGAAAACCCTGTCCATCATCTTTTGATAGGACACCCCTGCGTTCTTCAGTCTAAAGGGCATCATTTTATAGCAGTAGCAATCATCACTCGTGACGAACAAGATGTCCTTGACGTCCGGGGGGTGCATCCTGATTTGGTGGTAACCTGAAAACGCATCCAAAAAGCTCATTACAGAAAAATCGACGGCTGAATCAACCAACGCGTCGATCTGCGGCAAGGGATAACAATCCTTAGGGCACGATTTATTAAGCAAAGAAAAGTTGATACACATACGCCATCGGCCGTCCCCTTTTTTAACCTAGACTATATTAGAGACCCAGCCGGGGTATTGGATCTCGGATATGAAGCCAGCCCTGAGAAGTTTTGCTACCTCCTCCCTGATGGGCTCGACTAGCTTATCCGCGGTGGACCTTTTCTTCTATTGGACGGGGCGTACCTCTGGGTCCAGGTTGAGGCAGTGGCAAGCCACATCTGCGTCAACCCCCGACATCTCTGCGGCGCTCCATGCAAAGATGTTCACATTCTTCTAGATGCACGCAGCATCCTGCCTTGAGCCTCCGGGGTCAGCCCTCCGCTATCGCGGACCTTCTCCACCCTGCCTCCAAGGGTGAGAACCTCCAGTTCCACCACCTCTTCTACAGCCTCCAGCCTGGACTGTTACCCCCATTCTCCAACATCCCTCTCCTCTGGAACGAGGACCTGTGCCTCCACCTCTTCCTCCATGGCCATTGCCACGGCCGACTCCTCTTGATCTCCTCCTGTCGCCTCTACCTCGGCGTAGTTCTCCGCCTCCAGCTCCTCCCTGTCAGCTTTCTGCTCCGCCTCCTCCATCCTCCGCTCCATCTCTTCGTACCCATCTTACCAAGAGATGGAGTTCACGCCGGTGACATAGCACTCCCTTGCAACTTTGGGGTCAACCCGGACCCGGACTTGGATCCCCTCGGCGTTGAACTTTAAGCATTGATGGAATGACGAGGGGACGCAGCGGAAGGCGCTGATGAGGGGCCTCCCGAAGATGGCACTGTAGCAGATGGGGGCATCCACGATGACAAACCTGCAGTTCCGGGACTGCCCCCCAGAGTGACATGGAGCCCCACTCCTTCTACCTCCTTCCACTCCCCGAATATCCAAACAAGGGCCCATTCGAGGCCAACACCCTCTTCGCCTCAACCTTCATCGCATCAAACGCCTTCTTAAAAACGACGTTGACAGAACTTCCGTTGTCTACGAGGATTCGGGAGACGGTGAAATTTTCGATGGCCATCTGGATGACCAGCGCATCGCAAAATGGATCCTCCTGATCCGGCATATCGCTCCTCGAGAAGGTAATCCTCTCTTCTGGGGGTGGGGTCTGGGATGTGGAGCCAACGCTCCGGTGATACATAGTGTGGAGGCTCGCCCTCCGGGAAGCCTCAACCCCCACCCCCACCCCCCATGGATCACCCCGATCCCCCCTCGGGTCCCGACGTCCATCCGGTCTTCACAACGATCCTCCTCCGCCCGAGGCAGGACCTCCTCGATCCTCACCTTCTGGCGCCCCTTCTGCTGCTGCTGCTCCCTGTTTCCCCTCATTTCGAGGAACTCCGGGCAGGTGGTTGTGGTGTGCCCTTCCTCTTAATGGGAGTCGCAGTAGGACAACTCCACCCTAACTTCTCTCCTCCTCCTCCTTGCTACTCTCCTCCTCTCCCCTATGGCTATGGTCATAGCCTGTTCTTGATTGGGGAGTGGAGGCCTCTACGCCTGTCTCCAGCCCGGGGGGGGGGGGGGGGGTGGGTGGAATTGATCATGCCCCCCTTGATGGCGGTCCCTTCATTGGTACCCTCTCCGTGGCCCCTGCTCTTGCCACTCGGGCCTCCAACCCAGCCGACAGCAGGCTCTTAACGCCCCCACCTGGGATGCTGCTGCCCTGGGAGCTGCCTCTGCTCCCTCTACAGGGGCTCGACTCTCCTCTCCTCCTGCCCTCTTCTACCTCTCGGCTCCTTCTCCTACTCAGTGGCCCACTTGGCCATCTTCCGGGCGAACTTTGGATTTGACGCCTCCCCATCAACTTCTCTCGCCGCCCTCTCCATCAGATCCTCGTAGGGGAGGGGGGCACTCAATTCAACTCCATCCTGAAGAATCCCTGTTGTAGCCCCAGGGTGAAGGCCATCATCAGGCTATGACCTGGCATCTCCTGGACCTGGGTGACCTCCTCCTGGAACTGGTCCACGTAGCTCCCAAACGTCTCATTCACTCCCTGCTTGATGTGGAACAGGGACTCTGACTCCTTATTTCTCCTCTTCGAGGTGGTGAACCTCAACATGAACCCCCGGCATAGGTACTCGAAGCAGTAGACGGAGCTGGCCGGCAGCTGATGAAACCACTCCCTCGCCTTCTCCTTGAGGATGATGGCAAAGAGTCGGCACTTGAAACCATCCGACATCTGCCGGATCGAGACTGTTGGGTTTCTCTATGAGGATGGCACAACGCTTGTGCGCGCAGCGGAAAAATAAACATCAAGAAAAACCCAAAGAGATGTGGATCGGGCTATGAACGTTGAATCAAGAAGTTAGCAAAAACTAGGCAAAAATTACCTCGGTGGCGTTGAGTCACAACTCAACGGAGATGCTCCAAATTTCTTCTTCCTGCTAGCGGCGAGTTCTATGTGGAATAATGTCCACATTTCTGCAGAAGTCCACACGAGCGGGAGAACGCCGATCTATCCGTCGCACGGATTATCGGGAAGGAGAAGACCGCACCTCTGCTAATCCACGGACTGCTAGGTCCGCGCCAGGAAGAGCAGCACCAGCGATGGTCGCCGGAGAAGAGGAGGTCAGCGGAGCGAACACGGCGGCGGCGGAACCCTTCCGTCGGCGGCGGGATTCGGGATCGGCGGAGCGAACGAGCGGAACTCTTCCGTCGGGTTCGATTCGCACAGCAGAGAAAAGCTTAAGTTCCGATAAAACCCTAAGTATCCCTTTTATACCAAAAGCATAAAAGACTTAGAAACTTCGCTATCCGCAGACCACCCAGAAATGGGGTTCCAGAATCGGCGAGAAACAATCGGTGGGAATCGGCGAGAATCGGCGAGAATCGATCGGCGAGCATCACCATGGATCGGCGAGAATCAGAGTACAATACTTGACGATTCTCGCCGATCGTCGAGCTTCACTTGACGATACACGTCGAATCTTGTAGACCATCGAGCCGCGGTCGACGATACATGTCGAAGTTGTCGATCGTCGAGAATCAAGATATTGATTCTCGACGATTCTCGTCGATCGGCGAGAATCAAAGAGATGATTCTCGTCGATCGGCGGGAATCAGAAAGACGATTCTCGACGAATGTTATCGACCCTCGGACGACAATCTTACCAGCCCTCCAAGGCAACATTTACCCAACCCGACGATCCTTTAAGGCAACACTTTGCCAACAACCCCATTCAGGTCGGTGATTGGCAACCTTTACCAACACAGTCAATTATCCAACTTCTCCACATCTCTTATGTGTGACCCTGCAGGCTCATATCGCGTTGGCAGTGAGATTACATGTTTGATCACTTCCAGATCATCATGGTAACTCCAACAGACTCCCACTTGATCTCGAAAGTATCAAAGCAAAAACCTCACAAACAATGAGCGGCATCTAGCAATGCATCATTGCTCCCCAAGCAATAAGAGTTTATAACTCATAAGCCTTTATGACCAATGTATCAGCGTTGTCTTTGTCCCTTTGTCCCTTACATCCGGAAAGAACTAGAGGCATGGACCGTGTCACCCTCGTAATAGCTCAATCCAAGTTTCTTGATCCAGGACGGACTTCCAGAGAATGGTGAGTCCAATATCACATATTGACTCAACCAAGCATGGCCATGCATTTCTCAGTCCAGTTCCATCAAGGGGCCCATGGATGCAACTCCTGTCATATAGGAGGACAAATCCCATATCTGGTCACACACAAACACCCAAATGATTCGTAACATGCCCAACAACCACCCTTATCATCAACCTTTCTCAAGGAAGACTTTAGATGGCATCAAAGCACGCTCTTCCTCACTTGATGAATGCTCTGACTTCAGGTCAAAGGATCACAACACCATTGTCAATTGAGACCTACTCGTGACATGATTGGATGACAATCCACAGAGTAGTCTCAGGTTGGGTCTGTCCAGTACAACTTGTTCACTAACAAGTACCCACGTGATGACTTGATATCACAATATCATGACCTGTGAGAACCGGTCATCAGTCAACACACGTGCTAGTCTTCATGTATCATCATCACCCTTAGCTTCTACGATGATACTCGACCAGGGACCTTTAAGAATGAAGCTTCAAATAAATCATAGGCTCTCACATTCAAGTCACGTACTTGATGTCCCATGGAAGCGAACATTCTAAGGGTATCTATTATGTTGACATTTAACTATCATATAGAAAAAGACATAATAAAAGAACTTGCCATTAATTGTAAAAGGAAAAACCAGGTACACAGTTCATCATATGAACAAACAGCCAACAAAATATAAGATTACATGCAACCCACAAGATTCTCGCTAGAGTTGATCATTTAGGTATCGTATACCCATCGATCTAGTATGACCATCATGCTTTCTCTGCGCGAGAGGCTTTGTCAGTGGATCCGCAATATTCTCTTCAGTCGGCACTCTGCAAATGTTTACATCTCCTCGTTCGACAATCTCACGAATAAGATGAAACCGCCGAAGTATGTGCTTGGAGCGCTGATGGGATCTAGGTTCCTTAGATTGTGCAATTGCACCATTGTTATCATAGTAGAGAACTACGGGACCAACAATGCTAGGAACTACATCAAGCTCGCCGATGAATTTCCTAATCCATACGGCCTCCTTCGCCGCATTAGCTGCTGCGATATACTCGGCCTCTGTTGTAGAATCAGCAACTGTCTCTTGCTTGGAACTCTTCCAGCTCACAGCTCCTCCATTCAGGCAAAACACAAAACCTGACTGAGACTTGGAGTCGTCTCGATCAGTTTGGAAGCTAGCATCCGTGTAACCACTTACAACGAGCTCTTCCTCTCCACCATACACCAAGAACACATCCTTAGTTCTTCTCAAGTACTTCAGGATATTCTTGACTGCAATCCAGTGACACTCACCGGGGTCTGACTGATACCTGCTAGTCATGCTCAAAGCAAAGGAGACATCGGGTCGAGTACATAACATCGCGTACATGATTGATCCAATTACCGAAGCATATGGAATCAACTTCATGCGGTCCTTATCTTCACAAGACTTTGGACACTGGTCCTTAGAGAGATTCACACCATGAGACATGGGAAAAAATCCTTTCTTGGACTCAAGCATGTTGAACCACTTCAACACCTTTTCGATGTACGTACTCTGGGTCAAACCCAGCAACTTCTTCGATCTATCTCTATAGATCTTAATACCGAGTATATAAGTCGCTTCACCCAAATCCTTCATTGAAAAGCAGTTCCCTAGGTTGTTCTTAACAACTTTCAGGGTAGGAATGTCATTCCCAATCAACAGTATGTCATCTACATACAATATCAGGAAGACAACAATGCTCCCACTGATTCGCTTGTAAACACAAGGCTCGTCTTCATTCTTGATCAAACCAAACTCTTTGATTTTCTCATCAAAACGAAGATTCCAACTTCGAGAGGCCTGTTTCATTCCATAAATGGACTTATTCAGCTTGCATATTTTAGTGGCTTCATCTGGGGATACAAAACCCTCGGGTTGTGTCATATACACTTCCTCAAGGAGGTTTCCATTAAGGAAAGCCGTTTTGACATCCATCTGCCAAATCTCGTAGTCATAATACGCAGCAATAGCAAGCAATATCCTTATGGACTTTACCATGGCAACAGGGGAAAAGGTCTCATCATAGTCAATACCATGAATTTGCTTGAAACCCTTAGCCACCAGTCGCCCTTTGAATGTCTGTACATTCCCATCCATGTCGGTCTTCTTCTTGAAGACCCACTTGCACCCTATGGGTCGTACCCCTTCAGGTGGTTCCACCAAGTTCCAAACTTGGTTTGCATACATGGAGTCCATTTCGGATTTCATAGCCTCAAGCCATTTGTCGGAGTCCGGTCCATTCATAGCCTCTTGGTAGGTTCCTGGTTCATCATCATGATCCATAAGCAACACATTACCTATTTGAGACACGAGAAATCCATATCTCTCAGGCTCAAACCTCGGTCTACCAGATCTACATAGGACTTGTGTTCCCTGAGCAGGTTCTCTAGCTACAACATCTTGTAGTCCTGTCTCAGAATCCAATTCCGGTTCATTCACTACATGTGGTTCTTGAACTTCTTCAAGCTCTACCTTTTCAGTCTTTCTTGATAAGAACTCTTTCTCCAAGAAGACACCAGTCCTTGCGACAAACATTTTGCCCTCAGACGGTAGGTAAAAGTAATACCCTTTCGTTTCCTTAAGATATCCCACCAGATAACATTTATCCGATTTGGGTTCCAGCTTGTCAGGCATTTGACGTCTCACGTATGCCTCACAGCCCCAAATTTTAATGAACGACATACTAGGACGCTTCCCAGTCCATATCTCATATGGTGTCTTCAGAACTGTTTTAGTTGGAGCGCGATTCAATATCATTGCAGCAGTCTCTAAAGCAAAACCCCAAAAGGAAACAGGCAAGTCTGCATGACTCATCATCGAACACACCATGTCTAACAGAGTACGATTTCTCCTCTCAGACACACCATTATGTTGTGGTGTTCTAGGTGGAGTGAGCTGTGATACAATACCACACTCTTTCAGATGATCACGGAACTCATGACTCAGGTATTCGCCACCTCGATCAGATCAGAGTGCTTTAACCCTTTTACCCAACTGGTTTTCTACTTCATTCTTGAACTCTTTGAACTTTTCAAAGGTCTCGGATATGCACTTCATAAGATACACATATCCGTATTACTGAAATCATCAGTAAATGTAACAAAGTAGAAATACCCACCTCTAGCCATGGAACTCATGGGTCTGCATACATCACTATGTACAACACCTAAGAGATCCTCAGCCCTCTCAGTATAACTAGTGAAAGGATCTTTAGTCATCTTGCCTAACAAACAAGACTCGCATCGCTCAAATGATTCATAATCAAATGAGTCCAAAAGTCCATCTCTATGGAGCTTGGATATGCGCTTCTCGTTGATATGGCCCAAACGACAATGCCAGAGATACGTAGGGTTTGAGTCATTTGTTCTTAGTCTTTTATTATTATCTACATTACAGATCAGATGGTCCAAGTTCAAAACATAAAGACCATTAAATAATTGGGCTACAGCATAACAAACATCATTCTTAAATATAGAACAACAATTGTTTTTAATTATAAAAGAAAATCCAATCATGTCCAAACATGAAATAGATATAATGTTTCTAGTTATGGCCGGAACGAAATAACAATTATCAAGTTCTATTACAAGCCCACTGGGCAAAGAAAGACGATAAACCCCTACGGCTACAGCAGCAACTCTTGCTCCATTGCCGAAGCGGAGGTCCACCTCCCCTTTACTCAGCAATCTTCTCCTTCCCAGTTCCTGCACATTTGTACAAATGTGAGAACCACATCCGGTATCCAATACCCAAGATGAAGGAGCAGAAAGGTTTATCTCTATAACGTAAACATTTGAAGCGGAAGTCATACCTCCCCTCAATTTCTGCAGACCCTCAATGTACGAAGGACAGTTCCTCCTCCAATGACCAGCCTTGCCACAGTGGTGGCATTTCCCTTCCTTCACCGTGCTTTTCTTTTTCATCAGTGCAGAAGACTTGGGCTCAAGAAATGACTTAGGTCCTACCTTCGTCTTCTTAGAACCCTTGGCCTTGCCCTTGCCCTTATGCACCATCAGTATGGGGCTTGCAGGCTTGGCCTTCTTCATGTTGATTTCGGCAGTTCTCAACATGCCTAGGAGTTCGGGCAGTGTCTTGTCTATCTCATTCATGTTATAGTTCAAGATAAACTGCTCATAACTGTCCGGCAACGATTGCAGGATCAGATCCGTGGCCATCTCTTGAACAAGAGGAAAACCCAGCCTTTCAAGGTTCTCTATATACCCAATCATCTTGAGTACGTGAGTCCCTACTGAGTCTCGAACTCCCATCTTGCACTGAAACAACGCTTTAGTGATATCGAACCTCTCTTGACGAGCCTGCCCTTGAAACATTTTCTTGAGATGCTCGTCAATCTCCTTGCACCCCATGTTCTCATGTTGCTTCTGAAGCTCAGAGTTCGTGGTGGCAAGCATAAGGCATTCGACATCCAAAGCATCGTCAGTATACTTCTTATAAGTATCTTTCTCAGCACGGGAAGAGTTCCCGGTCGGCACCTCGGGGGCTTCTTCTTCCAAGACATAGAGCTTTCGCTCTTGCTTGAGAACAATTCTCAGATTCCTGTACCAGTCCATGTAATTTGTCCCACTGAGCTTATCCTTCTCAAGGATGGCTCTCAGAGACAACGTGGAGTGTGACACACTTGCCATGGAATTCTACAAGAATTTATGCAGAATAAAATCAGTACCAAAATTTCAAATACAATTTATTTTAATTTGGACTTCAATTAAAATACTCCCACTATTTTATTCGAAATGATAGCCCTCACTAACAATTCGGAGAGTTCATGCGAGCTACTCTCTTAGTGGACAAGATCCATATTTCACCAACACTATGAGTCCGCTTTGGCGTTCCTCTCACGATGCGGTTATTTAGGTAGGCAACGCTTGCCAATTGCATCCTCATGCAATTCTTGTATGGTTGGTGAATAACTCCTTATTCGCATCCATCATATGGTGCATGCCAACCCTATGCCTCTAGGCACTCAACCTTTGAGGTCACCTAGTTAAGTATGACCCGATGTCGACAGTGGGATATCACAATTATCGCTCGCACCCTTACCAAGATAGATTAATGCACCTTGCTTTGGCAAGCCCACACTTCATCGATCGAGGCAGGAAGAGTGTCATCCATCGGAAGGCATCCGAACACTTAATATTAGATGAAGGGATTTTTCAATTATAGGTTAACAATTAACCATGATCAACATTTGATCAATGTGCACATCCAAATAAAAACAATTCTACTAAAACCACATGCATCCCTTATGTGCACATCCTAACACCATCAACAATTGATAGAAGGAAGGGATAAATCTGAACATCCGGAAATTTCGAAATCCTCAGATTTACATGCATTGGACAAAGGCGAAGATAACTCAACTTAAAGCAGTAGACAAGCTCATCTCTCTATGTTGGATTCAAAATCCAAAACAAAATCGAGGGATGGTTACCGCTAAGGAGACAACAATTTCTAACACTTAGAAATTCCCACAAAATTCCAGAAGTTCTTGGAGGGGAACCAAGACTAAATCTAGACATTTAGAACACTTCTAAATCCCTAGGTTTACACGCACTGGAATAACAAACTTCCAATACAACGATCATGGCCGGAACCTGGCTCTAATACCACTGTTGGGTTTCTCTATGAGGATGGCACAACGCTTGTGCGCGCAGCGGAAAAATAAACATCAAGAAAAACCCAAAGAGATGTGGATCGGGCTATGAACGTTGAATCAAGAAGTTAGCAAAAACTAGGCAAAAATTACCTCGATGGCGTTGAGTCACAACTCAACGGAGATGCTCCAAATTTCTTATTCCTGCTAGCGGCGAGTTCTACGTGGAATAATGTCCACGTTTCTGCAGAAGTCCACACGAGCGGGAGAACGCCGATCTATCCGTCGCACGGATTATCGGGAAGGAGAAGACCACACCTCTGCTAATCCATGGACTGCTAGGTCCGTGCCAGGAAGAGCAGCACCAGCGACGGTCGCCGGAGAAGAGGAGGTCAGCGGAGCGAACACGGCGGCGGAGGAACCCTTCCGTCGGCGGCGGGATTCGGGATCGGCGGAGCGAACGAGCGGAACTCTTCCGTTGGGTTCGATTCGCACAGCAGAGAAAATCTTAAGTTTCGATAAAACCCTAAGTATCCCTTTTATACCAAAAGCATAAAAGACTTAGAAACTTCGCTATCCGCAGACCACCCAGAAATGGGGTTCCAGAATCGGCGAGAAACAATCGGTGGGAATCGGCGAGAATCGGCGAGAATCGATCGGCGAGCATCACCATGGATCGGCGAGAATCAGAGTACAATACTCGACGATTCTCGCCGATCTTCGAGCTTCACTTGACGATACACGTCGAATCTTGTAGACCGTCGAGCCGCGGTCGACGATACATGTCGAAGTCGTCGATCGTCGAGAATCAAGATATTGATTCTCGACGATTCTCGTCGATCGGCGAGAATCAAAGAGATGATTCTCGTCGATCGGCGGGAATCAGAAAGACGATTCTCGACGAATGCTATCGACCCTCGGACGACAATCTTACCAGCCCTCCAAGGCAACATTTACCCAACCCGACGATCCTTTAAGGCAACACTTTGCCCACAACCCCATTCAGGTCGGTGATTGGCAACCTTTACCAACACAGTCAATTATCCAACTTCTCCACATCTCTTATGTGCAACCTTGCAGGCTCATATTGCGTTGGCAGTGAGATTACATGTTTGATCACTTCCAAATCATCATGGTAACTCTAACAGAGACCATGTCCTCAAACCACTAGACGTGTTGGACTGGGTCCTCCCGTCATCGAGCCTGCTGAAGATTTTCTGTGTTGACGACTTTCCACGCTCACCGCACCAAAATGTTGAAACAGAAAACTCGGTCTCTTGTGGAGTTCACCCTTGGGGAAGGGGTGATCGCGCACCTACTTCTCTCCTGCAAACAAAACAATAAGGGAAACAAAGAAGGACTGACCTAAGGGCTCGACGGGAGGATCCACCACACACCCGGAAGATCTTAGAGCGCTTCCCCTCCTTAGCCAAATGCCGAGCTAAGGTATCCTCAGAAAGCGCTTGAGATATGGAGCAAGAGGGCAGAAGAAGCATCCTTTCTGAGGTAACCCTTGGGTCCTATTTATAGATTTCTAAAAACGACATGCAAATAGCCAACTTACGTTGTCCTGAACTCCTTTGTGCAATCCAGATTGGAATGCCAACAGCGTAACTCCGTTGTTCTGAAAGGCTATGGGCAGGCCAGTGAGGGCAAAATAGTAGAAAAAAACCTTATAGACCTGGGCAAGCTGAGGAGCTCGGCCACCCCTGAAGATCCTGCTCGCCTGCTGTCTGCCGAACTCGTTAGGGCGAGTGCGAGCTGGGATACTAAGCTCACCCTTTGATCAGCCTCCATTAGTCGAGCTCAGCTCAGCGAAACCTAGACTTGGCTCGGCGAATGCCGAGCTCGGGGTCGACGAATGTCGAGCTCGGGCTCGGATTTCTATGCCGAGCTCGCCTGGGGCCTGGATGATTTGAACCGGCCGATCTGGTTACTGGCGACCCCACTCGCCGGATACGGGGTTGTACAGAGAAGGTAGGAATCTCACCTCATTTCCGGCGTTTCCACCATTTCTGGCCATGGATCTTGTCACCCTTCTTGGTGACATCTTCTTCCCGCTGGTTGGTATTCGTCCTTCTCAGGAAGAAATCGGCTCCAGCACCTTCTTCCTTCCCAGAAATTTCTTACAGGGACGGTTGACAGGAAAATGGCTCAACCAAGTGATAAAGAAGGCTAGGGTTTTCTCAGGTCCCTTTTATAGTGAAATAACTGCCTAGCCACCTGTCGGCCGGTAATTGGACCGCCAATCAACTCAGCCAAAACCCGAAATAGGACTACACGGGTAGTGACAGGCCCGTGTCACTACCTGTGTCCTGCTCGGGATGAACGCGGTCAACGATTCGTCGATCTCCGCTCGACAAATCATCAAGTTGTTTGGACACATACGGTAGGGATACGCCCGTGTCACTACCCGTGTCCCTCTCGGGAGGAAAACGGTCGACAATTCGTCGATATCCGCTCGACGAATCGTCGAGCTACTGCATGGAGAGACACTGGTAGAGACATGCATGTGTCTATACCCGTGCCCTACTCGGGAGGAACACGGTCGACGATTCGTCGATCTCCGCACGACAAATCATCGAGCTGCTGAATGGACCGACACGGGTAGAGACACGCCCGTGTCCCTACCTGTGTCCTGCTTGGGAGGAGCATGATAAACATACGGGTAGGGACACACCCGTGTCTCTACCGGTGTCCTTCTCTGGACATTTCACAAAGAAGACGCGACGACACCAGAGAACCACACGGGTATGGACACGCCCGTGTCACTACCCGTGTCCTACTCTAGACCAACCTCACCTCCCTTACTCGAGTGCACGCCTAACTTCCAGCACTCCCCGAGCCCCAGTCAGCTCTTCTGACTCAAAAGTGCATACAAGGGGTCTAGCGCGAATTGGGACATTACATTAACAACGGCTCTAAGAGCCGTTGTATAACAACGGCTCTTAGAGCCGTTGTTAAAGGGGCCGGGTCGGGCCCAACCCGGCCTCGGGATTATCCCGGGCCTAGAAACCAGGCTTCACCTGGCCCGGCCCCGGGCTTAGCCCGGGCCTATGAAACCGGGCTTTGTCAGGCCCGGCCCGGCCAAGCCCGGGCACCGGGCCGGGCAAATGCCAATATATTGGGCCTTGTTAGGCCCCATGGCCCGGCCAGGGCAGGCTTAGCCCGGGCCCGGTCCTTGACGGGCTTTTTCCAGGCCGGCCCGCCGTGTAACACCCCCTATCCGTCGTATAGCATATAACAGTAGGTCCGGTCGAGGCCCGACGTCATATACCACAGACAGACCGGATGGTTACTCAATGGAAACCATCCAAACAATCCAATGTCCTACACAGAGCATTCTAGCGGAAGCAATTAAAATTTGTTGCATTAATAAAGAACCCAACACTAGCATGAGTGTCCACTAATACGCCAAAAGTAATGAAGTACAAATACACAATCACTGGCCTTATGACCTTACAATTGTTTTCCCCAAATTACATGTCTTTCAAACCTCGGCACGCAGGCCAACCATACATGAATAAAAGAAAACACTCAAAATTAGGCTTTCGAGGGCCGGCTCAGCAACTTGGGCTTTAGCCCGCTATTTACCGCTCGGCTCCACAGCACCTGCATGCACAATCTACCGCAACGGTGGCAAATCAAAGCAAAGGTCAGCAATGCTGACCAAATTATAATGATCCCGCCCCCAATTCGGGGCGGCGATGCTACTTCCCTGCAGTTTATTAACATAACCGAGTAGTATATATATATACATTGCATCACAGGCATTGGCACGCACGGCCACACGCCCCGTGCAATCAGGGCACATTTTCGGTGAACCGGTCAATGTCACGTCAATTTAATCCATAGACACCCCGGTCTCACCACCGCCACTTTGACGGCCAAACATATGAGCATTTTGTCTTCCTGGCATGGGTCACGTCAATTTAAGCCATAAACCACCGAAGACTCTCATCTATGCCAACGGCTCACACCGAACGACATAGAACGGGTACGGTTCCTCCTAACCCGTGCTCACATTGCAACGACAAATTAAGCCATATACGCGGGTCAAACTTCTCTGAGTCTCATTTCCGTCACACACTTCACATAACCCGGTCATGTTCAAGTTGGCTCCCAGGCCACCATGTTGGCAGAATCACGTATTTGCCCAGTTTTCCGGGTGCACCTTGGAGTTAATCCCCAAGGCTCCCTGCTACAATCTACCACGTAGAAAACCCGAAAAGAAACATGTTGGGTACATTGGTCTAAATGTACCTGATTTGAAGAAGCCTCACCCAACTCAATGATATACATCAAAATGTATTTGATGTGTTTTGAGTTTACTTGTGCAGGCTAAGTATTTGCAGGAAAGAAGAAAAAGTTTCTAAGTCCATGTGTCGACACCCAGAGGGAAAGTGTCGACACTTAAGAAGACTTGTGTCGACACCTAGGCAAGCAGTGTTGACACTTGGAGTCATTGTGTCGACACCAGGGATGCAGAGTCGACACCAGACAGAAAGTGTCGACACAAGGAGCTGTGTCGACACTCAGTGAAGAAAAGACAGTGAAGCTGTGTCGACACTTAGCAGTTGTGTCGACACCCAGAAAAACTGTGTCTACATCAGAAAGTGTCGACACTTGGAGGCTGTGTCGACACTCAGCAAAAGTCTACAGAGACTAAGTACAAGTGTTGACACCCAGAACAATGTGTCGACACTCAGCAGAAGAGTCAACACTTGAAGTAAGTGTCGACACCCAGAACAATGTGTCGACACTCAGCTGAAGACTCAACACTTGAAGAAAGTGTCGACACAAGGAGCTGTGTCGACACTTAGTAAAGATCAGCAAAGTTCATCAAAAATATTCTAAGTACAAGTGTCGACACTAAGGGAATGTGTCGACACACAGCCAGAGTCTCGACAGAAGAAGACATGTGTCGACACAAGGAGCTGTGTCGACACTCAACAAGTATCAACACTGAAGACATGTGGCGACACCAAGAAGCAGTGTCGACACTTGACGAATACAACACATGAAGATGTGTCGACACAAAGGAGATGTGTCGACACTTAGAAGAATTCAGCAAGATACTGAAGTACAAGTACTTGTGTCGACACTCAATTTCAGTGTCGACACATGAAGAAGGAGTAGTGTCGAGATACAAAATCTATAACACAAGGAGATGTGTCGACACCTTGTAGACTAGTGTCGACACTTAGACAACTTGTGTCGACACTTGGTCTATAAGTGTCGACACTTAAAGACAGAAAGTCTCGACACTTAAAGACAGTTACAGAATTTTCAAAAACTGACTGGATGACTTGACAGCTGCCATTCCAGCCGGTCTACTGCACCAGTCAGAGTTGTCAGAATTCAGTTATGAACCGGACCAGCCGGTTACCATGAAGAAGGCCTATAAATAGGCTTATACAGTGTACAGAAATGGGTGTTGTTGAAGAGGAAAAAGTTCAGATCAAGTGATTGTCTAAAGAAGATCTAGCTATCAAGTGAAGATCTAAGAAGTTGGAGAGAGAGAGCTCCATCCAAGAAATCAGTCGTTGGAACTAGGATGAGAAGAAGGGTTTAGATTTATTCTGGATCTTAAGTAGCAGAGATCAAGGATCAACTGTAGAAGGAGTCAATCTTATTGAGTTCTACTTTCAAGAAGCTTTGAAGAAAGCTAAGTCAGATTGATTTCAGCTGAGTTCTTCCAAGAACTCATCAAGAAACTCACAACTCATATCTCTCTTTTCTCTGAGTTGTTGAGTCACAATTATTGTATTCTTTTTTTTATCTTGTAGGATCCTTTGGATCTGAGTCTTGTAAGCCTGAAATTATAAAGGCTGAGTGTAGGGCTTGAGAGCATGAGTGTAGGAGATTGAAATCTCTGAGTGTAGGCCTTGGTAGCTGAGTGTAGGCCTTGGTGGCTGAGTGTAGGCCTTTGTGGCTGAGTGTAGGCTTTGTGAAGAAGCTGAGTTGTAAGGCCTTGGGCCTGAGGTGTAGGAACCAGTTTTGGGTTCTGAGATAGTGGAGGAGTTTGACCGAATCTAGTACACTGCTAGATAGGTGAAGGGGGAAAGTGGATGTACCCAAACCTTGGGGAACCACTATAAAACTGTGTGTCTTTTGTGTGCTATGGTTTGCTGTGAATGCTGTGTGATTGCTGTGAAATAGTAGATATAAATCTGTGTTAAATACTGATTGCTGCCATAAAAAAGTTAAAAAGAATTTGGTCACCTATTCACCCCCCCCCCCCTCTAGGTGTTTAGGTACTATATTTTTCAAGTGGTATCAAAGCGAGGTTACTCAAAAAGGGACATAACTGTCTGAGTAGATCCTGTTGGCAGATTCAGTCTAAGTCAATAACAGAATCAAGAAAATCAAGAACTATGGGTTCCACTGAAAATCACAAGGAATTGGGGTCCATGAAGCTACCTATATGTAGGAAAGAAATCTTTGGGATCTGTAAGGAAAGGGTAAGGCTGTTTATGGAAGCCTCAGACCCTAGGATTTATATCACAGTAAAGGAAGGGCCATATGTGCCCATGAAGGTGTCAGTCCTAGATGCTAATCAGAGAACACCAAAGGATTTCTCTGAAATGACAAAGGATGAAATAGTTCTAGCCACTATGGATAAGAGGGCTCAGAACATCATAGTTAGTGCCATAGATGATGCAACTTTTCAGAATCTGATACACTATAAGACAGCCAAAGAGATGTGGGATACTCTTATTGTGTATATGGAGGGTTCTGAAGAAGTAAGGCAAGATAGAAAATCCTTGCTAAATCAAGAGTATGAAAGTTTTAGACAAGGAAAAGCTGATAGCATAACTGCGTGCTATAAAAAGTTTTACAGGATAGTGAATGAGCTCATGTCCTATGGCAGAGAGTTCAGTAATTATGAACTCAATGACAAGTTTCTAAGGTCCCTAACAAAAGATTGGGACACCAAGATCTGTGCCATCAGGGAAATGTCAAAGCTGGGAGAAATTCCTCCACCAACACTTTTTGGCAAACTACTGTCTTATGAGATGCAGTTAATGGTGAGGAAAGAAGAGGAGAAATCCACAAGAAATTAACATAAGGAAAGGATAGTGGCCTTTAAATCAGAAGCCCCCAGAAAGTACAGAGGTAAGTCACCTACTCCACCTCCAAAGGTTGCTGAATCTGAGTCAGATGAGTCAGTCAGCACAAAATCTGAAAGCAGTGAAAGTGATGAGGACTTTGCTGCCTTCACAAGACATTTTCAGAAATTCTTAAATAAGAAACAGTGGAAGACAAGGCCATCTACTTCACAGGGAAAGGAAGACTCTTATCAGAAAAAGAAGTCTTCAAAGAAAGACAAGAAAAAGTCCAAGTCTAGCAAAGCTACACTATCAAAAATTGTGTGCTATTGCTGTAATAGACAAGGACATGTCATTGCAGACTGTCCAGAGAAAAGGAAGGAGTCTAGTGACAAGAAAAGGACTCAATATAAGGGCAAGAAGGAGAAGTCTTTTGTTGCCAAAAAGGACAAGAGTCTGTCAGATATTTCTTCTTCAGAAACTGAGTCAGATGCTGAGGCATATATAGGGCTATTTGCTGAGGAAGAAGAAGAAGAGTTCATGCAGATTATGAATTCTATATATGAACAAGAAGACTGTCAGTGCCAAGGACTGATGGCATTGACTGAAAATGACAAAATCCTGGAGCAGCCAGGACCTAGTAAGGTACAAAGTTCAACTTTAAGTTCAGTTTCTTGTGCCAGTACAGAATCAGATTCATCCTCATCAAATGATGAGAGTGCATCTGAGTCTGAAGAAGATATTCATCAGTTGATAGATGAATATAAAGTTCTATTGCAAGCTTATAAGAAGAGCAAGTCCCTAGCCAAAAGTCAGGCAAAGGAAATTGCAAATCTCAAAGCTGCAGCAACAGATTCTGAGAAGATGCTTGATCAAAAGCTTAATGAGATAGCCAGATTGAAGCACATAACTGTGATTCAAATGGGAACTATATCATTTAAGAATGATCAAATCAAGAGTCTGGAGATTAATCTTCAAAAGGAGAAAGACTTAGTTGCTAGGTTTTCTAAACCAAAGTCTGTTTTACCCATAATTGATGAATTTGTTCATCACAAAGGTAAAGCTGGACTGGGATTTACAAGACCTGTAAGGACTGTTTAGTCCAAGTCTATGTCCAAGGGCAAAGCCCCAACTCTCAACAAGTCTGCTGTAGATAAAACAGCAAAGACAGTACCTAAGCAAAGGTACAATAAGTTTGAGTGTTGGTGCTGTGGCAAGATAGGTCACTATGCAATGGACTGTTGGCACAATGCTAGTGCCAAAGTGAATAGCAAACTGCCTGTTGGAAAACCAGCAGGTAGCCTTGTCAGGATGCAAACTAACAAGTACCAAGGACCCAAGAATTCTTTGGGTTCTAAGGTTCATGTTGGGTACATTGGTCAAATGTACCTGATTTGAAGAAGCCTCACCCAACTCAATGATATACATCATGATGTATTTGATGTATGTTTGAGTACTTGTGCATGTTAAGAAATCACTGGACTGAAGCAAAAAGTTTCTAAGTCCATGTGTCGACACCCAGAGGGAAAGTGTCGACACTTAAGAAAGCTTGTGTCGACACCCAGACAAGCAGTGTCGACACTTGGAGTCATTGTGTCGACACCTGGGATGCAGAGTCGACACCAGACAGAAAGTGTCGACACTTGGAGCTGTGTCGACACTCAGTGAAGCAAAGTGCAGATAGAAAGTGTCGACACAAGGAGCTGTGTCGACACCCAGTGAAGCTGTGTCTACACCTCAAAGTGTCGACACTTGGAGCTGTGTCGACACTCAGCAAAAGTCTGCAGAGTCTAAGTACAAGTGTCGACACTCAACACAATGTGTCGACACTATGCAGAAGAGTCAGCACTTGAAGTAAGTGTCGACACTCAACACAATGTGTCGATACTCAACAGAAGAGTTAGCATTTGAAGTATGTGTCGACACCCAAAATAATGTGTCGACACACAGCTGAAGACTCAACACTTGAAGAAAGTGTCGACACAAGGAGCTGTGTCGACACTTAGCAAAGAAAAGAATTATCAACAAAATATTCTAAGTACAAGTGTCGACACTAAGGGAATGTGTCGACACTCAGCTGAAGTCTCAACAACAAGAAGGTGTGTCGACACAAGGAGCTGTGTCGACACTCAGCAAGAATCAACATAGAAGACTATGTGTCGACACCAAGAAGCAGTGTCGACACTTGACAGATTCAACACAAGAAGATGTGTCGACACAAAGGAGATGTGTCGACACATAGAAGAATTCAGCAAAAGCTAGAAGAACAAGTACTTGTGTCGACACTCAATTTCAGTGTCAACACATGCAGAAGAATCTGTGTCGAGACATACAAGAAGTTGTGTCGACACCTTGTAGACTTGTGTCGACACTTACACAACATGTGTCGACACTTGGACTATAAGTGTCGACACTTAAAGACAGAAAGTCTCGACACTTACAGACAGTTAGAGATTTTCAAGAAGTGACTGGATGATTTGACAGATGCCGTTCCAGCCGGTCTACAGCACCTGTCAGAGATATCAGAAGTCAGTTATGGACCGGACCAGCCGGTTTACCATGAAGAAGGCCTATAAATAGGCACCTACAGTTTACAGAAACTGTTGTTGAAAGAAGTTCAAAGTTGTTGATCAGATTATTGAAGTAATTATAGTGTTACAAAGAGGATCAACACAAGAAGATCTAGCAGTTCAAGTGCAGATCTAAGAAGTTGGAGAGAGAGGGCTCCATCCAAGAAATCAGCCTTTGGAACTAGGCTGAGAAGAAGGATTCAGATTCAGTCTGGATCTTAAGTGGCAGAGGTCAAGGAATAACTGCAGAGGATTCAGTCTTATTCAGTTCTACTCAAGAAGCTTTGAAGAAAGCTAAGTCGGGGTGAATCCAGCTGAGTTCTTCCAAGAACTCATCAAGAATCTCTCAACTCCCCTCCTTTAATTCTGAGTTGTAGAGTTATTATTTGTATTACATTTTTAACTTGTAGGATCCATTGGATCTGAGTGATTGTAAGCCTATATTTATAAAGGCTAAGGGTAGGGCTTGTTTGTCTGAGTGTAGGAGATAGAGATCTCTGAGTGTAGGCCTTATTGGCTGAGTGTAGGCCTTGGTTGGCTGAGTGTAGGCCTTGATTGGCTGAGTGTAGGCTTTGGGATAAAGCTGAGTTGTAAGGCTTTGGGCCTGAGGTGTAGGAACCAATTTGGGTTCTGAGACAGTGTAGGAGTTTGGCCGAATCTAGTTCACTGCTAGATAGGCGAAGGGGGAAAGTGTATGTACCCATATCTTGGGGAACCACTATAAATCACTGTGTGCTGTACTGTGCTGAAATTGTTGCTGTGTATGCTGTGTTTGCTGTGATAAACTAGTTAGATTGCTGTGATATAACTGATTGCTGCCAATAAAGTTAGAAAAGGTTTAGGTCACCTATTCACCCCCCCCCCCTCTAGGTGTTTAGGTACCATATCTTTCAAGTGGTATCAGAGGGAGGTTCCTCAAAACAAGGACTAACAGTCTGAGGAGATCCTGTTTGGCAGATTCAGTGTAAGGCATTACACAGTTTCAAGAAAATCAAGAAAATCAAGAAACATGGGTTCTTATGAGAATCACAAGGAATTGGGTTCCATGAAATTACCCATATGCAGAAAGGAGATCTTTGGGATCTGGAAAGAAAGGGTAAGGCTATTTATGGAGGCCTCAGACCCTAGAATCTACATCACAGTAAAGGAAGGGCCTTATGTGCCTATGAAGATTTCAGTTTTGGATGCAAATCAGAGAACTCCAAAGGATTTCTCTGAGATGACTAAGGATGAAATTGTCCTGGCCACCATGGACAAGAGGGCACATAATATAATAGTGAGTGTCATTGATGATGCAACTTTTCAGAACTTAATTCACTATAAAACAGCAAAAGAGATGTGGGATACTCTCATTATCTATATGGAAGGTTCTGAAGAAGTTAGGCAAGATAGGAAGTCCTTGCTAAATCAGGAGTATGAAAGCTTTAGGCAAGGAAAGGGTGATAGCATCACTGAGTGCTATAAGAAATTTTACAGAATAGTTAATGAACTCATGTCTTATGGAAGAGAGTTCAGTAACTATGAACTAAATGACAAGTTATTAAGGTCCCTAACCAAAGATTGGGACACCAAGATCTGTGTCATAAGAGAAATGGCTAAGTTGGGGGAAATTCCTCCCCCTACACTATTTGGCAAGTTATTGTCATATGAGATGCAGTTGACAGTAAGAAAAGAGGAGGAAAAATCAACAAGGACTGAGCACAAAGAAAGAACTGTTGCTTTCAAGACAGAAGTTCCCAGAAAGTGCAGGAATAAGTCTTTAACTCCACCTCCAGAAGTAGTTGAATCAGAGTCTGATGAGTCTGTCAGCACAAAGTCTAAGAGCAGTGAAAGTGATGAAGACTTTGCTGCTTTCACTAGACACTTTCAGAAGTTTTTGAAAAAGAAACAGTGGAGGTCAAGGCCTTCTACATCACAAGGAAAGGAAGACTCTTATCAGAAAAAGAGGTCTTCAAAGAATGACAAGAAAAGGACAAAATCAAGCAAGGCAACTGGTTCAAAGATTGTTTGCTATTACTGCAATAGACAGGGCCATGTTATTGCAGATTGTCCAGAGAAGAGAAAGGAATCTGGTGACAGGAAAAAGACTCACTTCAAAGGGAAGAAAGAAAAGTCTTTTGTTGCTAAGAAGGAGAAGACTCTATCAGATATCTCTTCTTCAGAAACTGAGTCTGAGGCTGAAGCCTACATCGGGCTGTTTGCTGAAGAAGAAGAGGAATAATTCATGCAGATCTTGGAGTCAATTTATGAACAAGAAGACAGTCATTGCCAAGGGCTAATGGCTTTGACAGAAAGTGCCAAAATCCTGGAGCAGCCAGGACCCAGTCAGGTACAAAGTTCAAGTTTAAATTCAGTTTCTTGTTCTAGTTCAGAATCAGATTTTTCTTCATCAAGTGATGAGAATATATCTGAGTCTGAGGAAGATATTCATCAGCTTATAGATGAATATAAGGTACTGTTGCAAGCTTACAAGAAAAGCAAGACCCTAGCCAAAAGTCAGGCAAAGGAAATTGCTGATCTTAAAGCTGCTGCAACAGATTTTGAGAAGCAATTTGATCAAAAATTGAATGAGGTAGCCAGGCTGAAACACATTACTGTGATTCAGATGGGAACTATCACCTATAAGAATGATCAAATTAAGAGACTGGAGATCAATCTTCAGAAAGAGAGAGAGAGCTTGTTGCTAGGTTTTCAAAACCTAAATCAGTGCTACCCTTAATTGATGAATTTGTTCATCATAAAGGCAAGGCTGGGCTGGGTTTTGTTAGACCTGCAGGGACTGAGCAGTCCAAGTATAAGTCCAAGGGCAAAGCCCCAACATTCAACAAGCCTGATGTAGTCAAGACAGCCAAGGCAGTACCTAAGCAAAGATACAATAAATTTGAATGTTGGTGCTGTGGCAAAGTTGGCCATTTTGCAGTAGACTGTTGGCACAATGTGAGTGCCAAAGTGAGTTCCAAACTACCTGTTGGAAAGCCAGTAGGTAGATTTGTCAAATTGCAAACTAACAATCACCAAGGACCCAAGAATACTTTGGGTTCTAAGGTTCATTAATTTGTTTTGCAGGTGAGTCCAAGTGGCCATACCCCTACATGGTACTTGGACAGTGGATGTTCCAGACATATGACTGGAACTAGGGGACTTCTGAAGGACTACATTCCAATCAAAAATGGTCCTAAAGTGACCTTTGGTGGTTCTGAAAAAGGAATCATCAAAGGGTTTGGTAACATTTCTTCAAACTTAGTTACCATTACTCAAGTGGCTTATGTTAAAGGGTTGAAACACAACCTAATAAGTATAAGTCAATTAAGTGATATAGGGTATGACATCTCATTTGTTAAAAATGGTTGTCATATCAAGAGGTCAAGTGATCAAGAGATCATTTTGACAGGTTATAGGAATAGGAATGTCTACTGCCTAGACATTATGATTGAGAACAATGGTTCTCTAGTTTGTCTTGTAGCTGATGAGACAGTCTCTCATTGTGTCAAATAGCACAAGAGGCTAGCCCATCTTAACTACAAGACTATTAGCAAACTCTTTAGCAAAGAGTTAGTGAGGAATGGTCCTCAAGTTAAGTGTGTCAAAGATGGTATTTGCTCAGCTTGTCAAAAGGGCAAGCAGACTAAATCCACCTTTAAAAGCATAGAAAACAAAGATGCTGTGAGGTGTTTGTACCTCTTGCATTTGGATCTCTTTGGTCCAATGCCAGTTCATAGCTTAGGTAGGAAGGTCTATACCCTTGTAGTTGTAGATGACTACTCAAGGTTTTCCTGGGTGTTCTTCTTAAGACAGAAATCTGAAACACCTAGTGTCTTCTACAGCTTTGTCAAGCAAATTCAGAATGAACTAAATAGTGTTGTGGTCAAAATTAGAAGTGACCATGGTACTGAGTTTCAATCTGAAAGCATGACAAAACTATGTGAAGACTTTGGGATATTTCAAGAATTCTCTTCACCTAGAACACCTCAGCAAAATGGCATTGCTGAGAGGAAGAATAGAACCTTGATAGAGGCTGGTAGAACCCTATTGAGTGATACATCACTGCCAGAGTATTTCTGGGCTGAAGCAGTTAACATTGCATGCCATGTTATAAATAGGGCTACCATCACTAAAAGGCTAAACAAGACCCCCTATGAAGTTGTGAAAGGCAGGAAACCAAACCTATCCTACTTCAGGATCTTTGGTTGCAAATGCTTCATACTTAACAATGGGAAGTCTTACTTAACTAAGTTTGCTGCCAAGTCCCAAGGAGGAATTTTTGTTGGGTACAGCAATAATAGTAAGGCTTATAGAGTCTACAACTTGATTACACAAGTTGTAGAAGAATCAGTGCATGTAGTTTTTGATGAGACTAAACTTATTAATAATGAGTTGTCTAGCAATGTATGCAGCCCCACAGGTTTGACAAAGAAAATGGACAAGCTTACTTTAGAAGAAGTGCCTGCTGCAAGACAGCAAGGAGAGGAGAGTAGCTGTTGTCCAGGGGGAGAACTACATGTGCCAGTTGCTGAAGAAATCCAAGGTATACAGCATGATGCAGATGCTGAAGTGGTTCAACCTGAAGTGAGGATGCCTCCAGCCCACAGGCATCTTAGAGATCATCCAGTAGAGCTGATTATTGGAGATCCAAGACAAGGAGTTCAAACTAGGAGCAGAAATCAGAATGCTGCAATCTATTCCAGCTTTCTGTCATAAGTTGAACCTAAGAAGTTTGAAGAAGCAATACAAGATCCACAATGGATTGAGCTATGCAAGAAGAGCTTAATCAGTTCAAGAGGTGCAAGGTCTGGGAATTGGTTCCTAAACCTAAAGACCACAATGTAATAGGAGTTAAGTGGATCTACAGGAATAAGATGGATGAACAAGGGGTCATCATTAAGAATAAAGCTAGACTGGTTGCTAAAGGATATAGGCAAGAAGAAGGTATTAACTTTGATCAAACCTTTGCTCCAGTAGCCAGACTGGAAGCCATAAGGATGTTCTTGGCCTATGCAACCTATCAAGGATTCAAGGTATACCAAATGGATGTCAAGTCAGCATTCCTAAATGGTAATTTGAAAGAAGAAGTCTATGTGGAGCAGCCTGCAGGTTTTGTTGATCCAACTCTACCTCATTATGTCTATAGACTTAGGAAAGCTTTATATGGGTTAAAGCAAGCCCCTAGGGCTTGGTATGAAACCCTATCTAGTTTCCTCATTGAGAACAAGTTCTCAAGGGGGAAAATAGATAAGACTATATTCCTTAGGGAATCTAGAGGCAAAGTTATACTAGTCCAAATATATGTAGATGACATTATATTTGGGTCTACTGAAAGCAGCCTTTGCAAAAAATTTGCAAAACTTATGCAAGGTCAGTTTGAGATGAGTAGTATGGGAGAGCTGAAGTTTTCTTGGGTCTCCAAGTTAAACAGACTGAGAGTGTTTGTCCATTTGTCAGTCAAAGTTCACCCTAGAACTCATAAGGAAGTATGGTATGATTCATCCAGTACCATGAAGACTCCTATGGGGTCAAGTATGTCTCTTAGCAAGGATGATGCAGGGAAACCTGTAGATGAAACCTTATATAGAGGGATAGTTGGCTCCCTATTATACTTGACTGCCAGTAGACCAGACATCATGTATGCTACATGTGTTTGTGTAAGGTATCAAGCCTGCCCTAAAGAGTCTCACTTGACTGCTGTCAAGAGAATTTTGAGATATCTAAAGGGCACTCCCTATCTAGGCCTCTGGTACCCTAGGAATGGAGACTTTGATCTAACAGGTTATTCAGATGCAGACTTTACAGGATGCAAAGAGGATAGAAAGAGTACTACTGGAACCTATCAATTCCTAGGTGGGAGACTAATTTCATGGAGCAGCAAAAAGCAGACTAGTGTGGCTATCTCCACAGCTGAGTCAGAGTATGTGGCTGCAGGAAGTTGCTGTGCTCAACTTCTGTGGATTCAACATCAGCTAGAGGACTATGGATTTCAGATAAGTAGAACTCCACTTTACTGTGATTCTACAAGTGCTATTTCAATAGCTAATAACCCTGTATCTCATAGTAGAACAAAACATATTGAGATTAAATATCACTTTCTTAGAGAACATGTAGAAAGAGAAGATATTTCACTTGAATATGTTAAAACAGATGAACAAGTTGCTGATATGTTTACTAAGCCACTAGAAGAAGCTAAGTTCAATAGATTCAAAATTGAACTAGGAATGATAAACTTAGAGTAAGTTTACAGATTTGAAAATGACTAAGTAAAAAGGTGTCGACACATAGACAAGTCTATGTCGACACAGAATAGTGGTGTCGACACTTCAGGAAAAAGGTGTCGACACATCTAGGAATGTGGTGTCGACACTTCAGAATGTTAGTGTCGACACATGTCCAGTAGGTGTCGACACATCCTATGTGGTGTCGACACTTAAGTTTTACTCAGAATTTTTTCTAAGTAAAGTCTCGACAATGTGTCGAGTTATGTTGTGTCGACACATAACCAAGTGTCGACACATAAAATCTGTTGACTAAACTTGTGTCAACACATGTGTGTCGAGACATTATAAGTCAGTGTCGACACTTATTGCCAGTGTCGACACATTTTAAGCTAGCTGTCCCGCCTGTTCATCTTCAAAATCAGAAAGGTATAAATAGGGTTCTGTCTTTGTTTGTCGACACGCTTTCAAAGTTTCGAGACCAAAACTATTGTGTCGACACTTCTCTTTTCTAAAAGACAAATTCTCCAAACCCTAATGGCTCCTAAGCTTGAGGAGAACCTTAACGAGGGCTATGAGCTAGTGCGCGGCGCGTTCGACGACGCAGATCAAGAAATCCAGTCGGTGGTAACCCTAGTCGCCAATTCCGGACTAGAATACTTGGTTTCAGAACCAACAAAGATTTGGAAGAAGGAAGTTCTTGAATTCCTTAATGGAGCTGCTGTAGATGACTCTGGATATAGAATCAAATCCAGAGTTCATGGATCTAAAGTCAAGATTTCACCAAAAAGTCTGAGGAAGGTACTCCAGCTACCTAAAACACAAGATGAAGAAGAGTAACTGCATCCAAGACCAGGGAAGCCCTTACCTGGTGTGGACTTGATCCAAGATGAAGATAGGATCTGTCTTTACAGGAAAGGCATGAACAGTCAAGGAAAATTCATGTCTGAGATTGTGGGCAAGGTTATTCTCAGTAAGCCTGGAGGGCATGACAGGTGTCTGCCTCTATGTTTGGAATTATGACTAGAATCATATTCACTCTGAAAACAGACTGGTCAATAGTGGTTTTTGACAAGATCAAGGAGAGCTTGAAGAAGCCCAATCTGGGCAGAATTATAAGTCTCTACCTAGCTGGTACAATACCAGAGGTAATGAGCAATGCTGCTGGAAGTAAGATCAACCACATGAGGAAGATGGATCAATGGATATTTTCCAGATGGGACAGGGTGTTGTCCAAGGAAATACCAACCCCAGAAAAGACAGTTGCTGAGAAGGAGATTCCTCCAAAGAAGAAGAGAAAAACTACTGCTGTGGCACAAGAGTCCTCCAGCAGTTCTGATAGTGAAGAACAAGTTGTTTTCACTCCAGATGATCAAGAGGAAGTGGCTGCAGAGAAGACCCCTGCTGCTGAAGATATTGCTGAGATCCAGGAGGAGCTACCACAGGCTAGCCCCATCCACAGGGATCAAAGCCAGGGGGAGCCTCCAGTTGTAGAACAGTCATCTACTCTGGACAGTGAGCAAGCCACCATCATCATCCAAGAGGTACTCACTGACCTCAAAACTATAGAATATCTTATAAAAGATGCTGATTTGTCTGATGTTCCTCAGCAAACTCAGCTGCCTAGCCAAGAACCAGATGTTGTTATCAAAGACACATCTGCTATTCCAGTGGTTGAAAAGCACAGAATATCTCCAGCTCAATCACCTCAAGAGTTCACCATGGAAGATCTATTTCTAAATCTAGATCAAGAAGATTTTAACATGGACAAGGATGTTGCTGCTGAAGATAAGAGTGCTGCTGCTGAGGGGGAGCAAATGACAGTTCTGGAAGTAAGGCCAGAAAGTGAGAAAGCACCTGATGTGCAAGCTGACAAACCTCCAAGCCCTAAGGAAAGGGTTGAAATAGCCAGCACTTCAGAATCTGAAGAAGATGAGGCTGCAAAGGCTAAGAAGAAGAAACTCTATGTCTTCAAGAGGAGAAGTCAGAGTTATAAGAAAGCCTTGCAATCTATAGCCCCACAGCCTATAGTTCAACAAGCTCCAACTGTTGACTATATTGCTTTACTGATTGCACTGCAGATAAAAATGGATGAACAAAGGAAAGCCATAGAGGCTTATGTTGATGCAGGGCACAGATCATTACAGTTTGATCTTGCCCAAGATATAAAATCTATAAGGTTTGAGATGAATCTCAACAAGAAAGAGATGACAGACTGCTTCCACAAGGGTGGCAATGCAGTGGTGTATCTGGCTACACACCAAGAGAAGATCAAAGCCCAAGTAGATGATATAGCATTGAATCAAGGGTATGTACTGGAAAATCAGTTAAGGATGAATGATAACTTGACTGCTTCACACAATGCTATAGTCACTGAATTGAAGAATAAGACTGCTGAACCTTCTACATCTGCTGCTGCAGTTAAGGCTGACTTTGATAAAGTATTTCAAGCTGAGATTACTGTTGTCAAGACTGCAATTCAAGATTCCCAGAAGGCCATCTCTGAACAGCTCACTAAGCTCAGACCTTACTTTAAAGAGGGAATCAGGTACTTGGATTGTCAGATTAGATTTCAAAAGGATGATGTAAGAGATCATGTTGCCCAAGAAGTCATAAAGGGGGAGAGAGTTTTAGTCAAATCTAGCTCTGACCATGCCAAATGGATATCTAACTCCATCAGAGCTACACTGGGCTATCCTCCACTCTGTGATGATGATAATGTTGCTGAATCTGGGATTCAAAGTGCATATCTTGGAGGTGAGCAACCAGAGGTAGCTCAGGTCATATATCCTCCACCAGATTTTGACATGGTGCAAGCTGATATTCACCAGATGTATAGCCCAACTGCTGGGAAGTCAAATGTTGTTCTGGACAAGGTTGTTCAACCTATTTCTGCAGCTATGCAAGAGCATTAGAGAAAGAAGAAGAGACAAGGCTGTCAAAGAAGAGGTTTAGGGAACAAGCAGAACAAAAGCCAGATTTTGAACAGTGGAGCCCTACCTCTAGGAATATAATTTTAACTGCCTGGAAAGCTGCCAAGGACAATGCTCATGAAAGGAACAAGTGGTTCTCTGAAGCAGAATGGAGGAAACATGAGATCAGACAAGAGGCCATTGTTCAATATAGAAGAAAGGCAAAGATGGAAAGCTACCTCCTACTGCTAGTGGAGCCTAGCAAGTACTTCCCCAAGCCATACCACTATTTTGAGAGGCAGAAAATCAAAGCAGAAGAGCTGAAGAAGAAGGACTTAAAGGCAAGAAGCCTGCTGATGCTGCAACTGCTGAAGCCACTGTCAAAGCTCACGTCCAATCTGGCAAAGGCATTGTTATCAAAGAACCAGACCAGAAATAGATTAGGAATTGACTTGAAGATTGTTGTAATCTTTTGATGAAAAACATTTTTGTAAACCATTGAAGATGTATTAGAAAAATGTTAGAACAATATATGATAAATATATTCATGATTGTTCTGAGAATATGTCTATTTCTTGTTTGTTCTGCAATGTTGAATGTGTATACATGTGTGAAATATTACATGTTTATATTTACCCTGCTTTTATAATCTGCTTTACATCATTCTGTAATCTTTAATTATGAATGGTGTATATCATTGACTAAGGGTTATGACTTCTCCAAATAGGGGAGATTGTTGGGTACATTGGTCAAATGTACCTGATTTGAAGAAGCCTCACCCAACTCAATGATATACATCATGATGTATTTGATGTATGTTTGAGTACTTGTGCAGGTTAAGAAATCACTGGACTGAAGCAAAAAGTTTCTAAGTCCATGTGTCGACACCAGAGGGAAAGTGTCGACACTTAAGAAAGCTTGTGTCGACACCCAGACAAGCAGTGTCGACACTTGGAGTCATTGTGTCGACACCTAGGATGCAGAGTCGACACCAGACAGAAAGTGTCGACACTTGGAGCTGTGTCGACACTCAGTGAAGAAAAGTGCAGATAGAAAGTGTCGACACAAGGAGCTGTGTCGACACCCAGTGAAGCTGTGTCTACACCTCAAAGTGTCGACACTTGGAGCTGTGTCGACACTCAGCAAAAGTCTGCAGAGTCAAGTACAAGTGTCGACACTCAACACAATGTGTCGACACTATGCAGAAGAGTCAGCACTTGAAGTAAGTGTCGACACTCAACACAATGTGTCGACACTCAACAGAAGAGTTAGCATTTGAAGTATGTGTCGACACCCAAAACAATGTGTCGACACACAGCTGAAGACTCAACACTTGAAGAAAGTGTCGACACAAGGAGCTGTGTCGACACTTAGCAAAGAAAAGAATTATCAACAAAATATTCTAAGTACAAGTATCGACACTAAGGGAATGTGTCGACACTCAGCTGAAGTCTCAACAACAAGAAGGTGTGTCGACACAAGGAGCTGTGTCGACACTCAGCAAGAATCAACATAGAAGACTATGTGTCGACACCAAGAAGCAGTGTCGACACTTGACAGATTCAACACAAGAAGATGTGTCGACACAAAAGGAGATGTGTCGACACATAGAAGAATTCAGCAAAAGCTAGAAGAACAAGTACTTGTGTCGACACTCAATTTCAGTGTCAACACATGCAGAAGAATCTGTGTCGAGACATACAAGGAGTTGTGTCGACACCTTGTAGACTTGTGTCGACACTTACACAACATGTGTCGACACTTGGACTATAAGTGTCGACACTTAAAGACAGAAAGTCTCGACACTTACAGACAGTTAGAGATTTTCAAGAAGTGACTGGATGATTTGACAGATGCCGTTCCAGCCGGTCTACAGCACCTGTCAGAGATATCAGAAGTCAGTTATGGACCGACCACCGGTTACCATGAAGAAGGCCTATAAATAGGCACCTACAGTTTACAGAAACTGTTGTTGAAAGAAGTTCAAAGTTGTTGATCAGATTATTGAAGTAATTATAGTGTTACAAAGAGGATCAACACAAGAAGATCTAGCAGTTCAAGTGCAGATCTAAGAAGTTGGAGAGAGAGGGCTCCATCCAAGAAATCAGCCTTTGGAACTAGGCTGAGAAGAAGGATTCAGATTCAGTCTGGATCTTAAGTGGCAGAGGTCAAGGAACAACTGCAGAGGATTCAGTCTTATTCAGTTCTACTCAAGAAGCTTTGAAGAAAGCTAAGTCAGGGTGAATCCAGCTGATTTCTCTTCAAGAACTCATCAAGAATCTCTCAACTCCCCTCCTTTAATTCTGAGTTGTAGAGTTATTATTTGTATTACATTTTTAACTTATAGGATCCATTGGATCTGAGTGATTGTAAGCCTATATTTATAAAGGCTGAGGGTAGGGCTTGTTTGCCTGAGTGTAGGAGATAGAGATCTCTGAGTGTAGGCCTTGTTGGCTGAGTGTAGGCCTTGGTTGGCTGAGTGTAGGCCTTGATTGGCTGAGTGTAGGCTTTGGGATAAAGCTGAGTTGTAAGGCTTTGGGCCTGAGGTGTAGGAACCAATTTGGGTTCTGACATGCAGGAGTTTTTGCCGAATCTAGTTCACTGCTAAATAGGCGAAGGGGAAAGTGGATGTACCCATATCTTGGGGAACCACTATAAATCACTGTGTGCTGTACTGTGCTGAAATTGTTGCTGTGTATGCTGTGTTTGCTGTGATAAACTAGTTAGCTTGCTGTAATATAACTGATTGCTGCCAATAAAGTTAGAAAAAGTTTAGGTCACCTATTCACTCCCCCCTCTAGGTGTTTAGGTACCATATCTTTCAGTTCATTAATCTGTTTTGCAGGTGAGTCCAAGTGGCCATGCCCCAATATGGTACTTGGACAGTGGATGTTCTAGACATATGATTGGAACAGGGAATTACTAAAGGACTACACACCAATAAAGGATGGTCCAAAAGTCACCTTTGGTGGTTCTGAAAAGGAATCATCAAAGGGTTTGGTAATATTTCTAGTAACCTAGTTACCATTACTCAGTGGCTTATGTTAAAGTTTGAAACACAACCTAATTAGTATAAGTCAATTAAGTGATGTAGGATATGACATCTCATTGTTAAGGATGGTTGTCATATCAAGAGGTCAAATGATCAGAGATCATTTGACTGCTATAGAAAAGGAATGTCTATTGCTTAGACATTATGTGTGAGACCAATGGTTCTCAAGTGTGTCTTGTAGCTGATGAGAAAAGTCTCTCATGTGTCAAATGGCACAGAGGCTAGCCATCTAAATTACAAGACAATTTGCAAACTCTTTTAGTAAAGAGTAGTGAGTAATGGACCTCTAGTAAGTGTATTAAAGATGGTATTTGCTCAGCTTGTCAAAAGGGCAAGCAGACTAGATCCACCTTAGAAGCATAGAAAACAAGATGCTGTGAGGGCTCCTATACCTCTTTGCATATGTTCTCTTTGGTCCAATGCCAGTTCACAGCCTAGGTAGGAGGTCTATACCTTTGTAGTTGTAGATGACTACTCAAGGTTTTCCTGGGTGTTCTTTCTTAGACAGAAATCTGAAACACCCATGTCTTCTAAACTTTATTAAACCAAATTCAGAATGAACTAAATAGTACAGTGGTCAAAATAAAAGTGAACATGGTACTGAGTTTCAGTCTGATAGCATGACAAAACTATGTGAAGATTTTGGGATATCAAGAGTTTTCTTGTAACGCCCGAAACTCAAAGGAGCAAAGGGGGACGTTTTGGCCAGTTTTGGTTTCTGGCTGAAGGCACACGGCCTGGGACACGGGCGTGTCCCAGGGCGTGTCAAGCGTGTGTCGACACTTAGCCGCGAAGTCGTCGAGTTATTCTCGACGATTCGTCGAGAATGGGCACACGGCCTGCGACACCGGCGTGTCGCAGGGCGTGTCGACCCGTGTCGACACTTAGCCGTGAAATCGTCGAGTTATTCTCGACGATTCGTCGAGAATGGGCACACGGCCTGCGACAAGGGCGTGTCGCAGGGTCGTGTCGACCCGTGTCGACGATTGTCAAGGTGAAATCGTCGAGATTCACTCGACGATCGTCGAGACAAGGCACACGGCCCTCGGACACGGGCGTGTCCAAGGCCGTGTCAGCGAGTCGTCGTTCTCCCCTCGACGAAATGTCCCGTGTACACGGCCTGGGGCCCAGGCGTATCAATGTGACACGGGCAAGGACACGGCGTGTCCTAGAACCCGTGCAGTGCTCGGGTTGGAAACGGGGGGAAAATCATGGGGTACACGGCCGCTAACCGCCGTGTCAGTGGAACACGGGCGTGTCAGCTAGAACACGGGCGTGTTCGATACCCGTGTGGCGTGTTCAGAAGATTCGATTTTGACGGCAAATGCGGCACACGGCCCTGGACACGGGCGTGTGCCAGGCCGTGTTCGGTCCAGATTGGGCATTCCAGCCCGAATCAAAGCCGCTCGTTTTCTTAGGTTGAGATCCGACGCTGGGGATGGTTCCTGGGAGGATATACACGGGTTTTGACTTAGAAAAATCCACACTTTTCATTACTTATCCTCTCTCCAAACCCTTGGAGAAAGAAGGCTAAGGCAAGAGGAAGAGGAGCTAGATCCGCCATTGGAGGAGCTTCGGAGCTCCGAATCGCAAGCCGACTCCGGATCCACGGAGGCAACGCGCAAGCGCGGTGATTTCTATCCGATTACATTTCGATGGCGCCAAAGAGGAACGCAAGGGTAACGATCCCTCACTTGTGAGCTTGATAGCTCTCTTCTTAGCATAGGAAGCCCTCTCTCGCGAATGTTGGCGAAGAGTGGAAGGCGTTCCTTCGGGTAGATAGATGTAAAGTCCCCGTTGTTAGCGTCCGTATGCGAGAACGGACATAGGCATTTTGGTTGAAGCCTACCGTGGACATGTAGTTCGGATCGGTGATTGTTGCATTGCTTAAGGCCGGAGAAGACTCCGTGCTATTGGGTGTTTTTCGGGTTTTCTACGCGGTAGATTGCAGCAGGGAGCCTTGGGGACTAACCCAAAGGTGCACCGATAAAAACTGGGCGGACACGAGGTCTTGCCAACTTGGTGGTGCCTGAGTGCCAACATGAACATAACGGGGTATGTGTCTTGCGGTAGAATGGACTCGGTGAAAGTTTGACCCGCGCAAATGGCTTAAATTGCCGGTGCGATGTGAGCACGGTTTAGATGGAGCCGTACCGCTTTATGTCGTTCGGGTTAGAGAGACCTAAAGTTACATGGCACTCGCCGTTGGCATAGATGTGAGTCTTCGGTGGTCGATGGCTTAAATTGACGTGACCAATACCATGAAGACGAATTGCTCATAGGAATAGGCCGTCTAGTGGCGGTGGTGAGTCCGGAATGTTAATGGCTTCAATTGACGTAACATCGAACGGTTCACCGAGAATGTGCCCGAGTGCACGGGACGTGTGGCCGTACGAGCCAACGTCTGTGTTGAGATGGCTATGGTTATATGCATTGCTCGCTTGTGCTAATGAAATTGCAGGGAAGGATGCATCGCGACGCCCCGAGTGGGGAGGGATCGTATAAATTTGGTCAGCATTGCTGACCGTTGCTTTGTTTGCCACCGTGCGGTGGTTTGTTTGCTTGCAGGTGCAGCTGGACCAAGCGGTCAATAGCGGGCTAAAGCCCTTTTTGCGAAGCTGGCCCTCGAAGGCCCAAGTGGAAATGTTTTTCTATTTATTCATGTATGGCCGGCCCTGCGTGCCGAGGTTGTAATCATGTAATAGACAAATGAAACATCTGTAAGGCCTTAAGGCCGACTTTGAGTATTTTGTAATGACATTCCTTTTGTTTAGTGACATTCATGCTTGTGCTGGGTTCTTGATTTGTAACTCTTATA